>PVJH01020964.1:0-39668 GCA_004026705.1 Nesogale talazaci
CTCCACTACCACCTCCACCACCACCGTCTTCATCACCATGACCTCCATCTCCACTGTCACCACCACCACCTCCACTTCCACCACCACCACCACCTCCACCACATCCTTTTCCATCACCACCTCTTTCTCCACCACCTCCTTCATACCCACCTCAACCACCACCACCACCACTACCAACAACAACAACGACAAGTGTTGTACGGATTGCTTCACTGTAGCACACAAGCACCCTGGAGGGAGTTGCACAGTCCATAGTTTGCTCACTGGTTGGGGTAAAGTGGAGGCCAGGGTTCACTCAACCAGCGGCAGGCACTCCCTGGATTTTGCGTGGGTATGAGTAGAGACCACTTTGCAGTCATAACTAGTGATTTTGTTGACTGATTTTACCACCACACTGGAAGGCCGTTGCCTGTAAAGTGCAGTGGCAGGACCTGCCTGAGGAACCTGGTAGGAAAGCGTCCCAGCTGTGCTGGTGAGTCATCCCACGACCAGATTTGAGCTGTGCTGCTACTTCCGTCCACATGGACTCCTGGGCTCCCTCAGCGCATCACCATCCGAAGCAGCTTTCGGATCTTTGTCTCTGACTTCCTTATCTAGGACAGCCTGTGTGGTAATGCTTGATCGGGGCATGGATTTCTTTGGTGCCTTTTACTGCTAGGCTTGCTTAGGGACACAGACCCTGAGGGCCTGAGAGCAGAGGCCTCCAGGGCACCATTGTGCTTTATTTTTGAAACCTGGGCGAATATTCTGAACAGACCTGAGTACCTGTTCTATGATGCACATCAGGATGTTTTTAGTATAACACATTACAGGGATTCTTTTTTTTTTCCTCAGTGATTTTATTGGGGACCCTTACAGCTCATAACATTCAATACATCATTTGTATCAAGCATATTTGTACACATGTTGCCATATTCATTTCCAAATATTTTCCACTCGAGCCCTTGGTATAAGTTCCTCTTTCCCCCTCTCCACCCCACCCCCCCCTTTTAATGAATCATTTTATTGGGGGTTTGGGGATTCTTATTTTTTTGTAGTGAGGAAAACCAAAATTCTACATCAAAGCTATGTCCGGCCAAATCCCAAGAGCCATTCACAATTCCTACTTTATATAGAGTTGGTAGCAGTTTGGTTCTTTTTCATCTCTTTTTTTTTAATAATCATTTTACTGGGGACTCGTACAATTCTTAACACAATCCATACATCAGTTGACTCAGCCATGTTTGTACATATGTTGCCCTCGTTCTTTTCTAGACAACTACTTTCTATTGAGCCCTTGGTATCAGCTCTTTTAAAACGCCCCCGTTCTCCCTCCCTATACCCCCCTGATGAATTGTACATTGCTATTATTTTCATCTCTCATCCCAACCAGTGTCTCCCTTCTCCCATGTTTCTTTAAAGGGGTGTATGGTTATATGTTGATCATTGCCATTGGATCCCCTTTCTCTCTTCTTTCTCCTCTTCTCCTTACCCTTCTGGTATCACTATTCCCACTCCTGCTCCTGGATTCTGTGTGTCATGGAAAAGAGTCTCCAGGACATTAAGTAAACAATAGCTGTTGTATAGTCTCTGGGTAGTAAATTAAGAACTTTCCGACATCAGACTTGAAATGTCATCGCAATAACAACAATAACAAAAACCCAGAAAACCCAAAGCCAAACCAGTTGACCGCTCCATCTCACAACAGCCCCTATGTGTGAGAGTAGATTGTTGCTCTGAGAGCACTCTGCTTCATTGTGGGTGTGGGGTGGGGTGTGGAGCATGGAGGGTAGGTCACCAGGCCTTTATTGGGAGGTGTCTCTAGGTGGACTTGATACCACAGTTTTTTGGTGAGCAGTTGAGCATGCTAGCCATTTGCAATGGGGGTTCTATGCTAAGGAAACACTTTTCCTCAGTCTGGTGACACATGTTGTGCAAGTTGATAGGCAGGGAAGAGGGAAGGAAGAGAGGGACTCAAGGTTTATTGAGCCCATTTCCTCTTGATTCCCTCAACGCTGTTTTGCATTTGTTGTCTAACTGTAGCCATTCCTTATCTGTAGGTAGAAAGTAGAGACCCCGATACTAAAGGACTCCTTCCCCCCCACTCCCCATGTACATGGCTAACCAACAGTGGACTTCATTGGAATGAAGACTTCTCAGACTCTGGAAACTGCTGGTCTTCTTTGGCAGTAAACATACTCCACATAGAAGATTTATAAGCCATAGCTCGACCTTACCTCGCAAGTTTAAATTTATAGCAAATCATCCTCAGAAAAAGGATTCTGTAAATACTGCATTTTTCAGTTCTTTTCTTGAGCTGTGAGAGGTTTTTTTTTTTTTTTTTTTTTTAATGAGCACGACAAAGAATACAGATCTTAGGGTGCAGATATCTGATTGGACAGATAAAGTGCACTTTGGTGTTTGATGGAAAGGGGTTGTCCACATCTATAGCTGCACGTTGGTGTTAATGTAACCTGTGTCTTATTAAAGACACAAAGACCTTCTCCCCAAAACAGATCTTTGGAAAACAATCAAACCAATGACAAGAATAACCACCCCCTGACCTCCGCCCATACATATACCCCTGCAAACTTCCGTAAGCTTTTGGAAGCCAGAAAAGATAGTTTTTATAATTTCTTTGTCAGACCAGCTATTAGACTCACACATCATCTTGAAAAAGAAATGAGTGCTGACCACACAGAGCATTTATTTAGGCCTTCGCTTTCACACAGGGTTTCCAGGGTCCGATGTTTGGGAAGCAGATTCCCAGGCCTTTTCCCTCCAAAGTTTTTCCTCCCCGTTTTGTAATCATGTTGCTTGTGGTCCTGTGAGCAGCCTTTCAGTCTGGGTGGGGATGTGATGTGGCTTAATTAAAGTCCACAGTAGAGATAAGGGAAAGGAAATCGAGGCTCTGTTGTGAATTCTGCCTTGTATTCTCACTTTCCATCCTAATTTGTTTCAAAACACTTACATATTGCCTGCTGTTTGCCAGGCGTTCTAGAGAAAGGATGTAACGTACACTTTCTGTACAGCCAGGTGATACGTGCTGGAGTCTCCATGATCTGTCACAACTTCTCAACTCTGCTATTACAGTGATGCCAACAAAGGAGCGAGGCTATGTGCTGGTACTAAAACCAACACAACAGCCATGCAGGCCCGGGCAGTGCTTTGTTTGGTTGCTGTGAATCGGAACTGATTCCACGACCTCTAATTAGAACATGTTCCAGCAAAATTTTATTTCTGGATGGGGGAAGGGGGGAAAAGTTAGCTGATACCAAGGGCTCACGTAGAAAGAAAGTGTTTTGAAAATGATGATGGCAACAAATGTACAAATGTGCTTGACCCATGGATAGATGGGTGGATTGTGATAAGCGTTTGCGAGACACCAATAAAATGATTTAAAAAAAAAACAAGCAAAGAACAACAACAACGTACTTCTAAAAATAGGCACCAGACTGTAGTATGTGAGCCTTGCTTTCCCAACTTCTGAGCTCGAAAACCCATGGGCAGAAGGAACCCTGTTGTGTTCATTGCTGTACCACCTCTGCCTAGCAGGTGCCCAGAGCCCGGCACATGATACCAGCGTCACACTGCAATCCAACCGATGCCGATTCATTGTGAACCTGCAGGACCGGCTCGAGCCAGCCCTCTGGATTTCTGAGCCTGTAACTCATAGGCGTGGAAAGCTCCGCCTTTCTCCCCAGGCCTACTAGTGGTGCTCAGAAAACATCTGTTGAGCGAAGGGACCAGTGAGTGAATGAATGATTCAGGCTTCATCTTTGAGATCCTAGAACTTCTAGTCTAATAGGATAGAGCAGAGTAATAAGGATGTATGCGTATACTTTAAGAAAGCACCAGGAACTGTGGGAGGTTAAAGGTATTTTCCCAAGAGTCTAGAGAGCAGAGGGTAGAGGAGTCAGGTGGAACCAGAACTTGATCCTGAAGGGCAGGTAGTAGTAGGTCACGAGCCAGAGACCAGAGAATCACATTGCAGCTAACCAGAATGTAAAAGAGGCCAGACACAGGCACTCATGGTGAATAACAAGGAGCTCACATATTCTGTAATGGGGCATTTCTGACTTGTCTGGTCGCCAACATCACCAGTTATTAAAAGATAGCGCTTCCCAGTGCCCTCCTTGGAGATTCTGATTTTATGTGTTGTATTCTGGAGCTGCTGTAATGAATTACCACTAACTGGGTGCTTTAAAGCAACAGCCATTTATCATCTCACAGTTCTGGAGGCCAGGAGTCTGAAATCAAGGTGTTGCAAGGCCATGCTTCCTCTCAGTGCTCCAGGGAAGCAGGTCGAGTTGGACTGCCATCCTTGGTGCTCCTTGGTTGGAGCATGTGTTGTTCCATTCTCAGAATGCTGTCACATGTCGCTCCCTGTGGGTCAAGGTGCCTCTGTCTCCCTTCTGCATGGATATCAGTGCTTGGCTATGGGGGCCTCCCTAACCCAGTATGACTTCATCTCAACTTGATTACATTGATGAAGAGCTAATTCCAGAGAAGATGACACAGACACTGGGTGCGCATGGCATGGTGGCGTCATAGTTATGAATTGGGCTGTAACCCACGTGGTGAGCGGTTTGAAACTCCCAGCAGCTCCGAGAAAGACTGGATTTTCTAACCTTGTAAGCAGTTATAGGCTTGGGAACCCACAGGGTGTTGATATGAGTCAGCATTGCCTTAATGGCATTGCCTTGAGTTTTTGGATTCAAGTCAGTACATTTTGTGAGGCATGTTTCTCCAGTCCAGCAACAAACAAACTAACAAATCAAATCATTGCAAGCTAGCTGATTCTACCCCCTAGTGACACTGTAGGACAAATGAGAACTACTGGATAAGATGGCCAAGACTGTGATCTCTAGAGACATGACATCTTTCTCCTTGAGGGTGGCTGATGGATTTGAACTGCCATCCTTTTGGTTAGTAGCAGAGTTCTTCTGTGCCATGACCTTCTTATTTCACCAGGAGAAACTCATAGGAAGAAAGCAAAAGAAAAAACATTGAAAGGGTATAGTAGTACCTGATGTTACAAAGATATAGTGGGATCGTTTCTAATGGGAAGCTGGTGCTCACCTTCCCCAACAAGACTCAGTATTTCCTGAAGGCCCTATCATGACTCTGTCCCCTTGATACCATAGAATGGAGGTATGGAGCCTTGGGGCAATCCACTCAACTCACTGTCCCTCATCATATATGCCCCCAATTCACCTTGAAGGAGTACTCCAGTCTTTTTGTTGAAATGGCTTATAATTGAGTCCATTGGGTAAAATTTGATGAAAACATCAAACTCTGTATGTACTGGGTCTACTGCCTCAGAATCACTTGGTTGGCAAATATTGACGAGCGCAAATGGTTTTAAATAACGAGAAGAAAGTTGATGTCCTCTTGCTGACACTTGAGTTCAGCGTGTACTTTAGTGCTCAGATTTGAAGACTGTGGCCACTAAAGGGGTCCTGGAGTCCGTCTCCTTGTGAAGATTGGGGGGAACCGGAAACCTGAAAGGTAGGCAGTGACATTCAATAGAACCAGGACTAGAATATAGAAATAACTCATGTGAGTTTTCTTTCCAGTGTGACATGCTATAGTTATCGATCAAGTTCTAGCTCACCACCAACTAAGGTGGCTACATGGAATTTAAAAGAAGGAGATTTTCACCCAATCATTTTGAAGCCCCTCCTATATTCCCCCCAGCTTTGGCTCTCATAGGAGCCTGGGTCACTTTGAGGGTTGTGCTTTGTGTTTATAAGCACAGTGTTAGCTGTTCGAAACCAATAGCCCCTCTTTGGCAGAAAAGGAAGCTTTCTGTTTCTGTAAATTGTTACGGTCTTGGGAACAGCACTATCCCCGTGGGCTAGGATTAGTAAGAGGCAGAATCAATCTGCTGGTCGTGAAGGTTTTTTTTTTTTTTTTAAATCCCCTAGTCTTTTGTCCATTTATCTTACATGTAGCTTCTCTAAATTAACATCTTCGTATCATCTCAGGGACCAGGAGCCCTCTGTTATGTAGAGCTCAAGTGCTGTTTCCCCAGAGAGTTTAACACGTTTCTTGGCTCTTACTGTGTGTTCAGCAAATAACTTAGATTTGAATGATCTTGAGCATCTTTCTCTTGTATTTTGACTCACGTTTGTTTGCAGTCGTGTTGTCAGCAAGGCCAAGCTCTTTGAGAGTCGCTGGAATACAGAGAGGCTTTCCTTCTAACTTCCGTGGAAAGCATCAACCAGAAAGGAGTTGAATTTTCCATTATGGCTGAGACCTTTCTTAACAGCTCTTCTGATAGTTAAATGTCAGCAACTTCAAAAAAGAAATGTCAGTAAATTATCAGAGGAAGAAATTGCATCTTTATTCCAGTAGACATATTTTAATTGACCACTTAAAGTAAAGATTATTGCAAAATTCTAAGAAATTTCATAGCTGGCACATTTCTTTCTTTTGGCAGAAGCCTCCCTTTTGTTTGTATCCTTTAGGAGACTTTTTATTTTTCTCACTTTACAGTTATTTATATACATTTGTGTCTCCCGTTAAGTTCTGTGCTCCTTAAAGCTAAAGTACTTAAAATGGGGGTAAACACACACGCACACACACACCCCATATCTCCACACAGCCTAGTTTTGTAGGTGCTTTGATTTATATAAAGAAACATCATTAGAAGTTGGCCTGTCATTTAATTCACTCTTAGTTCACACCCTTTAACTCAGTAATTATTGTATGCTATATATGATTTAGTGCTCAACAATGATACTGGGCATGGGTGGGTGGAGGGGTGGCATACAAAATATCAGAAGCCATTTTTTGTTTTCTTCTCGGGGAGTTGTAGTTTACAGAGAACGCTGAGACACATAAGTATTGGGTCATGCAGGAATGCTCAGTTGATGGGCGTCCTCAAGTCATTTTGGACCCTCAGAGACCGGATGCTCAACAGGATGGAGCTCCGCCTGGTCCTATGCCGAACCTGTCAACGACAGCCACAGTGGCCGTCCATCTCCTTGACGGTCATCCTCTTTTCTGCTGCCCCTCTACTGGACCAGCCCCCATGTTTCTCTCCAGGGACGGCTCTCTCCTGATACAGGTTCAAGGTAAGTAAGGAGGAGACTCACCACCCTCGTCTCTAAGGAGTCCTCTGGTCACACTTCTTCCAAGACAGACTTGTTTGTCCTTCTGACAATCCTTCATGCTTTTAACATTTGAAATGTAGGCACTGGTAAAATGAGCTGAATTATAACCCAGGGACAGGTTCATCCTGACAAGGCGGAAGCCTTCTGCAAAGAGGTTATATTTGAGATGAACCTCTTGTGTGTTTCTTGGTCTTCCATTTATATTTGACCTTTTTAAATGCCACCCACACAGACACAAAAGTGATTCTGTGTTCCCCTCCTTGCAGAATGGAAGAGAGAACGGTCCTTCAGAGTTTAGGTACACAGGCTGTGCAGGCGGAGGGTGTCTTCCTGCCTGAAGGACACAGCACCCCAATAGGTGGGCAGGGCAGCTCTCATTAGTGGGAAGAGCAACAAAGACATTGGAGAGGGGGCTGGGGGGACAGAGAGACAAGAGACGGAGACACTCCTTCTCAACCAATGATGTCCTTTCCCTAGAGTGTTCCCGTTGTGCTCAGAAGTAGTGAAGTTCTGTGGACTAGCTCCCTGCTGGTGGGGGAGCACAATGTATGGAAAGGAGGTTTGCCTTTGAAGTCAGGCCTCTCTGGCTTCACACCTCTCCTCTCTTCTTGGCGGGTGGCCCAAGGCAGTGGCTTATCCTCCCCTGAGCTCACTTTCCCCATCAGTAAAAGTGGTGGCAGTGGAACATACCATAGAAAGTGTGGGATTAAAGGATTTGGGGTATGTAAATCTCTTGTCTTCGTGCCCAGAGATGGTAAGGCATATGCCTACAGGGCCAGGCAAGTTATGCACTAGAGTGAGGCAGGTGACACATCAGTCGAAGGCTTTGCACACACAGCCACCAGGCCTTCACAGTAAAGAACACAGCGAAGAAACCTCTTTAACTTGCCCTTCAGGAAACACACAACCCTTGGTGTTTGCTTTCCTTTCTCCACATTAGAGCCTCTAGCTTGTCATTCTCCTCTCCACGTCAGGACAGACCATGACCTTCACAGTCGATTGGGGCGAGAACTTTGGGGTGCTGGGGAACCTGGGCAACTGCAGAGGACTCTCCCGCTGCCCTGGTGGCAGCTGGCTTTAGTGCCAGTTATCGCCAGGAGGGGAACAAGCTGATTGTTACATTTGCATTTGACATATTGGGGCCTCTTAATGGTTCCACTCATTCAGATATTTTAACCTGTGGCAATAGGTGCTTTCTTCAGGGAAAGGGTCTCATTCACTGACATGCACTTTGGTCCACATAACCCCAGCAGTGGCAGTCGCAGAGCACTTGGAAAGTTCACACTGCCCAGGCCAGGCAGAGCCTGTATGAGAGCCAGCTCAATCCCCATGGGTCCCTGCAGTCCATGCCCTCTGTGCAGGTGTCACTGAGGGCAGTGGTGGTGGCTGGCACTCATGGGGACTACCCACATGCTCCGGGCTGTACACAGGCCACTTGGGGCTCCCAGGCACCAGCGATTTCCATTCGTGTTTTATAGAGAAGGCCACCGATTTCCAGACAGATGGCGTGTGTTTTCTCGGGTCACACAGCTGAAAGGTGACAAATGGGTTTTAAACCCAGACCTTCAAATCTGAGCACACCATTGTTGTGACCCTGGCATGTCTCAGAATCCCTGGAATACCTTGGAGCATCGGGTGCCCAGCCTTACTCTGCACAGATATAACCTGAGCGTGTGCCTGGCCTGGGGCAGGGAGCACCTCCCCTACCAGTGGCTGTTGAGCAAATTCGCACCCCATCACCTTTGTGGCTCAGGGTGGAGCTTGACTCCATGGGTTTGTCAGCGGCTCAGTTTTCAAAGGAACTTTGCCAGGCATAACTTTTGCCGCACCTCAGGGTGGTGCCAAACTTTGCTCGTGAATCAATAGTACCACCCAATAACTCTCAGGCACCTAGTGGAGGCTCAATAAACATTTTAGACGAATGGCAGCTTGTGTCTTCAGGGAGCTTAAGATCTAATGAGGGAGACAGACAATGCATACTTGGTTCTGTGAGAAAACCTTATTACCTTGCTGCTCAAGAAGATTCCATTTAAAGTTGGGATACTGCTATTTTTATGGTCCCATTTTCATCTTCCTTCCTCCCCCCCACCATGATTTCATTGGGGGCTCTTGCAGCACTTATAACATTCCATATATCATTCGTATCAAGCATATTTGTACACATGTTGCCACCTTCATTTCCAAATATTTTCTACTTGAGCCCTTGGTATAAGCTCCTCTTTCCCCCTTTGTTTTTTTAATAAATCATTTTATTACGGGTACATACAACTCCCATTACAATCAATGCCTACATCAATTGTATGCAGACCACATTTGCACACTTGTTGCACTCATCACTCTCACAACATCCTCCCTCCACTTAGGTCCCCAGTACCAGCTCCCCACTCTCCCTCCCCCATGAACCCAAATCGTTATTACTTTTTCATATTGTACATTGTCTGATGATGTGTCCCTTCCCCCGCTCCCCTGTTGTTCACACCCCAGAGAAGAGGTTATATGTAGATCCCTGAAATTGGTTCTCCCTTTCTATTCCACCATCCCTCCACCCTCCTGGGTGAGAAGACGACAGATGAATTCTTGGCAGAGTGTATGATACTTTTAGTTACAGGTGATTAGATATGGAAGAAAGCCTTCCTAGTCATGTCGTCGACTGTGCCGCTCACACAGTCAGCAGTTTGGACCCACAAATTACTAAGTGGAAAAAAGCAGAGCTGTCAGCTCCTGCGAAGCTCCTGTGAAGCTAGGGTATCCACAGCGACAAGTCTACTCTGTCCTTTAGTGTCCCTCTCCGTTGGAATGAACTCGACGGCAGTGAGTGTGTGAAACGTTGTTGTTGGAGCCTGGTGGGACAAGGGTTAGAAGAAAGATGGGGCAGTATATTTCTGGAAAGAGTTCTCTTCTGACTTGTAGGGTCCCTATGAGCCAGAGTAGACACGATAGCAGTGATTCTTTAACAATCCTCCCCCCCCCCCCCCATTTACCATATATACTTGTGTATAAGCTGAGTTTTTCAGCACATTTTTAATGCCGTTTAAAATTCGGTACCTCAGCTGATATTTGGTCAGTTTATACTTGAGCATATATGGTAATTAAGACTTAAGGTATTTCTATCTCTTAAACTTTGCTAAGGATAAATCCATTGTCTTTGCCTGTGTGGAAGTGACTGGGATATTTGTGGTTTTCCAGAGTACTAAAAAGGACCCCTAGTGGCACACTGGTTACAGCACTTGACTCCGCACCAATGAGTTGATCTCAGAACCCTGTGCGGGAGCCCTGTCCTAAAGGCTCGCTGGGCCTCGCAATATGGACCCACGGGCAGTGAGTTTGGACACATGAGGGAGCATTACCCAAGCCATAGAAGGTCCAGACACTTCCTTCCCTTTCTAGGAAAGCAGCGTCTCAATGTCCCTCTCTCCGTAGTTCTCCGTCTGCAGTCTTTAAAGGCCCCTGTGGTGGGTGGCTTTCATATAAAAGCACAGGCCAGGCATTGATCGAGCAGGGTGAAGAGGGAGAAGAGGATTCATGGGAGTCCTCCCTCACCCACCATCTCCTGTTTTCCTGTGGAAGAGTGTGAATGGGAGTCTGAGTAGGTGAACATTTGATAGACAAGGAGAACCTTGAAAGAGCACACTAGTTCGCAATACTAAAACATCATTACTAGAAGCCTTGGGACTTGCCTGACAACTGATGCGGAAAATACCTAGCATCTCATAGGCCTAGTCCCTGAAGAATCAGAACAAACCCCATTGTAGACAGAGGTGCCTCTGCGTCTGAGCTGGCTGCCAGGGCTGCTGGTGGTGGGCAGCACTGTGGTTGGCGTTGTGGAGAGGCAAGGGGGAGCAGCCAAGCTTGCCAAGGCAAACAGACCCCTGCAGGTGCTCTCTGTTGGCCGAACAGAGTGGAATAGAATAACAAAGAATAGAATACAATAACAAAGCTTCTGTCGAGGGCCCAGGAGCTCCGGGTGTGGAGTGGTTTGGCGAGGAGCTGCTGATCTTGAGGTCAGCTCTTTGAAACCACCAGCCGCTTTGTTGGAGAAAGCTGAGGCTGTCTGCCTCTGTCGAGAGTTACAGTCTCGGAATCCCACAGAGGGCGTTCCATCCTGTGTGACAGGGTTGCCGTGAGCCAGAACTGAATGATGGCAGGGAGTTGTGTTTGTTCTGTGGGAGACCTGTCCTTTCACTTACTGCTTGGGGCTCCAGGACAGGAAGCTGGCCCTTTATCAGCCCAGCTGTCTTCTATCCCAGAATGGAGGAGAGTCTTTCTCACACCATTCACTTCTCAGGTCTGAGAGGCCTTGTCAAGATGAAGCACAGTGCAAGGACAGGGAGGGAGGTAGGGCTCCGCTGTTGCTTTTCTCCTGTTGTGCACCAGTGGCCCCTGATGTCTTTGCTTGCATTTGGCCAGAAAGAGAGGTTGAGAGGAGGTTGGGGCCAAGGGAAGAAAAGCAGAGGCAGACTCTCATGTGCTTCTCTGCACCTACAGCATCATTATTGCCCGTGAAATATGAACATCAGATTTGGGCACTTTTCTTCGTAGTTCTAATTGTGTAACTCCCAAACTGGTTCTAGATAGCCTCTTGCCTGTATGATTTCCATGAAGAATCATCTTGGAGAGGTGGATTGGTTGTTTTGAAAACAGACTGATTTTTGACAAAGGGGGAAACTTGGGATTCATTTACTGTAAATGGCAAAGAAGAAACAACAGAAAGTTGAATATTAGAAGAACTTGGCTATCGACAAACCACACACTTTCACATCAGTAAAACGAGGAGTTCTGATCTGAGTGAAATGTGAAACATTGCAGACCACAGAGAGTAAAAAGGAGTACTATTGTTTCATTATTAATACAATCATCCTTGTTTCTTTAAATGAGAGTTGATAGCAACTACAGTAGAATTTTTCTCAAAGAAGACGAGAGAGAGAGAGAGAGATTATACAAAACAAACACAAGAACCGCTAGCAAAACCCAGATCTCTTAGGATACACTGTTGTTAATTTTTGTCAGGTTCTAGAGAAAGGGGTCCTGTTTTCTTTGAGGGGACATTTTTCCTTCTTTGCTTTTTTTTTTTGTCTTCTAGAAGGCTGACAGAGTTGGCCTTTACAAGTTGGGTAATTTTGCCCTCTAAACTCTATGTACAAGAACATACAGTAGGTGACATGGGCTTATTATCTGTGTGTCAGTCCGGGTAGGCTAGAGGAACAAATTTCATAGACATGCATATCGATATAAGGAAAGGGCTTATATACAAAAGGAATGTGACATTGAGAAGGCATCCCAGTCCAGACCAGTTCAAAGTCTTAAGTCTGATATTAACCTGTATGCCCAAAATCAGTCTGTAAAGTCCCCTTCTGACTCACGAAATCACAGGTCAGTGGGTGCAGAGTCCCGGCACTGACAGGGGTCTCCCCATGGCTCCTCGCTTCCAGGGCTCAGGGTCCATCAACAGCATGCTGCTCCAGCTTCAGAGGTCTGGCTCCATCAGGGCATAGCTGTGTGGTCTTTCCGCCAGCTCCTCCAACTTCTCGGATGCTGCTATCTTGTCTTGTCTGTGATTCATCGTCTCTGAGACTAACTCCCCACAACCGAAGAAGATAGCTTCTCATCTTCACGAGGGAAATATCGCAAGACTTCCCAGAAGTCACAGGAGAAAGCCATGCCCACATAGAAGCCTCATAGGTTACTCAATGGCTATCTCCAGATTAACAGGCTAGACTCCACCCCTATATTTCAAGCGCAAAATTAACACAAGCATATGACTGCCACAATCTGAAACCAAACAATCTGCTTTTGCGTTGATGCCGACTCACAGCTATAGAGAAAGACATCTATATCTCATTGTATCATATAGGACAGGGCAGAATGACCCCTATGGGTTCCAAGATGGTGGCTCTTGACACCAGCAGAAAGCCTCCTAGCCTCCTCTCTTTCCTGGGGCGTGGCTGGTGGTTTAGAACTGCTGACCTGGAGATTAGCCGCCCAATGGGTAATGCACTACGCCACCACTGTACTTCAGCTTTCCAAATGTACTTGTCTTCTCACCCCATTTTCCAGGGGATTTTTTTTTTTTTTACTCCGTGCACTACCGCCTATAATCCAGGAAGTGTCCAGTATCTGCTTCTGCGGTTTCCCACATCCACCCTGATCTTTCCAGCGCCCTCCGTGGGACGCGATTGCCCACTTTGCGAAACACTGACGTATACCCTGCTCCTCTGTGCTCACCCAGGGTGGGGGTGGGGGTGGGGGTGGGGGTAGGCAGACCTGCTTGCTGGGTGCGCTGGAGGGAAAATACAGCCCGAGCAGGTGTCTTGGATACGACGTCATGCTGCAGCAACGAAATACTGCAGAGTAAAGAGCAGCAATTCATTGTCCCACAGTTTGCCAGGCTAAAAGTCTAAATAAGGACATGGACTTAGCATAGCTGTTTCTTTGGGCCTATTCGGTTTGCGCTAGTCTAGAGTTCCCCAAAGTGGGGCAATCCTGTTTCCCGGGGGCCTGGATCAGTTTTGGGGGCTGCAATAGCAGATGCTTACTCTTCATCCTGGATTATATGGGCCAATACTTTTAAAATGCTTCTTGCGTGTCTGCAAAGGGGGTAGGAGGGCAAATCAGTTTTAGAACTGATCCTTTGATCATTGGGAATCAGTTCTTTTTCTTTAAAAAAAAAATTTTTTTTTAGTCTCCATTTTTAGATTTTCACTTGGACCAACTCTGGGACTCAGACTGGTTCAACTCGTGGAAAGAATTCCTTAACTGCACGATAACTTCTAACTTATTGTTGGTGTTGATGCATGGAGGGGTGAGAATTTGAGTGCTCTCTGTTGATTTTATATTTGGCTACGTCACTGCATTTTCACACACTAGTGGATTCCTCCCTGGGTTCTTTGGGTTTCCAGTTAAAAAGTCCTATGATCTGCCTGTGCTTTTTAAAGCACTGGCATACAGTTTGTTATTGTTTTCTTCTAGTTTGGTTGCTTACCACCCAGAAGTACAGATTCCTAAAGAGCATTTTTAAAGTGCACTCTTTTTCTTGTTCTTCACTTTAATTGGGAGACCACTAATGTTTCCCCAGTAATTGTGAAACTGGTTTTGCAGTTGGAAATTTCACCTTGGAGGGAAAAGAAATCGGTTTCTGTTTCATTGAGAGCTTTCTTTCTGTTTTATAATTATATCCGGCTGTTAACTATTTATCTGATACTTTTTATTCACCATAGAGATAATCAGATATTTTTCACCTTTTCAAAGAAAAAACTGTGCATTCTTTTCTTTGTCTTAGACATTTGGTGAAATATTTGAATACATGTGCAAATAGAGACTCATACTTGCACTCCTAAAAGCTAATCTTAGTGTATGGTTATTCCTAAAGTGTTTGTTGCTGGAATCTGCTCACTGCCATAGAGCTGGTTTCAGCACGCGATAACCCACCAGGACAGAGTCGAACACCCCCTGCGGGTTTCTAGGGCTGTAACTCCTTATAAGGGGAGGAAGTTTACCCACTTTGCCACCAGAGCTGGAGTCTAGAGGCCAATAATTTATTATTAATGAGTTTTAGATCAGTTTTTATAAGTCAGATTGCTAAAAACATTTTGAATCTATAGGAGTATTGTCAAATTTTAGTTTTAATTTTATGCTTATCATAAAATGATTCATAAGCTTTTCTTTTTAAGATTGTTTGAGTAGTGTTTCTATGATCTGTCACTTGAAATTGTGGTTGAAGTAATTGTCCTATGAAACTGTCTTGACCTGATACCTTTTCTGGAAGAACAGATGTCTTTAATAAAATTTTGACCTTACTTCTCTAGTAATAGGCTAATTAGTTTTTATATCTCCTCTGTGATCACTGCTGTTACATTATAGTTTACTAGGAATGTCACCTATTTAAAATTCTTTTTCATGGAACTAAATACATTTCTTGTGGTTATTTTCATTTCTTTTATTTCTGAATTTTTATTTAAAGCCTTGTGATTTTTATGTTTGTCTCTTGTTTTGTTAAGAATATTTTTAAAATCAGCTTTTGCATTTATTTATTGACTACCATGTAGTCATCTTTTCTTTTAAGTTCTCACTAGTACCTTTCTTCCTAGGCTAATTTTTATTGTTCTTTTTCTGTTCAGAATGCGTTCAGAATGCTGAGCGTGTGAACTTGATTCTGAGTTCATATCTTTAAATTTTATTTTTTTATGAATATGAAGTATGTTTTCCTCTGAATGGTGCTCACTGTATGCCACATGTTTTAATCAAGTTGTTTTTAGCTCTATGACTACACTTAGCTTTTAAAATATGAGGGCCTTTTCGAATGGCTACTAACTGCAAGGCCATGAGTTCAAAACCACCAGCCAATCAGTCGGAAAGAGATATGGCTTTGTACACCTGTAAAGATTTACAGCTGGAGAAGCCCCAAAGCTCTATAGATCTTCAGAACCCACTTGAGGCATTGAGTTTGTTGTTTGGTTGGAGAATGTAAGCTCAGTGGGTCAGAAGCCTTTTCTGTTAATTCATTTGGAGCCTGCCCAAGTGCCTTTCCCACTGTTGGAATGCAATCAGTCCATGGCAGCCATCGATACAGCTACCTTCTGAACAACAGCGTGGAACAGTGTCAAGCCTGCATCGTCCTTGTCCTCTTGAGCTCCTGATGATGGCTCGAGTGCCAGCCCCTCTCGTTGAGGCTCTCCTCAATCTTGTGAACCCAAATGCCATGTCCTCTTCCAGCGATTTGATCTCGCCCGGTGATAGAGATCAGTGGTTCGAGACCATCCTAGTGCCGTGACCCTTTAATACAGTTCCTCATGTTCCCTTTACTTCCTTGCAAATCAAAATCTTATTTTTGTTGCTACTTCATACGGCTTATTGTGCTACTGTTATAAATCAGACGATCCCTGTGAAAGGGTCATTCAACCCCCAGGTTGAGTACCCTTGATACAGCTAAAGGAGGGCTGACAGTGTTCTCCTGTGATGCGCATGGCTTTGTTTCACTGGCTAGTTTTCCAGAACAGATGGCCAACCCTTTGACCCACCACCACAGCAGCATCTTTATTCTTTAAGCAGTTTTACTGCCACATAGCCACATACCACACAATTCTTTGGTTTAAGTATATTACAAAGAATTGTGCTATCATCAGCACAACCAATTTTAGAATATATCTTTTGATTCCTGTATTCGTTATTGTTAGCACTCCGTTTCCCCAACTTCCTTTGCCACAATCCTATGGAATTGTTCCACTAGTTACTGTCTCTATAGCCATAGATTTCACACACATATATATACATTTGTGCTATATATATATGTAAACATTATAAAAATATCCCAACAATGATAGCAAACTAAAACACAGAAAAACCTCAACCCAAGAGATAGTAGAAGGTAATAGAAAGTAGAACAAATACAAGTTGGGTCAAAAATCAAAAACAATAGATGATCAGTTAGATTTTAACCAACCTGTACCTGCAGTAATCTATTCTCCAATGCACTCTGTCTGAGGATGAACACTATCCGTGTTCCCAGTTAATGGCCCGAAGAATTTCCGGGGAGGCTTCATCCGAATGGGGCTTCTGAAATGGGTTTTTGGTGTTAACTGTCATCCATAGACTTCTGCAAAATAGATAGACTCTTCATGAAACTCTAGTACAATTCCTTCCTCTGACCTTGTATTTTATTATTTGTAATCCTTGGATCACATGGGCTGGATGTGTTCCTTCAGTGTGGGTGTAGCTGACACTTCACATAGATGGCTGCTTTTTAAAAAGACCAGTCTTTTAAAAAAACAGACAATAACAATTTTGTAAGACATATGGTACTCTCAGATGAATAATTGATTCACTATGATAGACACAAAGACACAACTTGTGACCGATTTGCTCCTATAGATTATTCATTTCTATTTCATTTCTGCTTTCTTTTGATAGTCTCTCTACTTATATTATAAGGAGAAAAGGCCTTAGATAATATTAAGAAGGCATCACATTATAGTTTTAGGGCAGGGTATTAATAACCAAGCAAATCTGTGTGAAAGGATCTTTGTAAATTTGTTTGCAGGGTAAACCATTCTTGCATAGAAACAGAAGAGTAGTGTCTATGGAATAGCAGAGATGATGCTCATGTTTGACCTTTGGGCCCATTGTTCACACTCAATCTTACCGGTAAGGTCAGGAGTAGTATGTAAAAGTCTTAACAGACTTGCTTGGTGGAGGGACCCAGAGGAGTTCCCTATTCCTGTTCCTGGCCACCTTCATTCCTGACCCCCTGCCAGGTTTTAGTTGGAAGCCAATATCTTTGCTTCAAAAGCTCTCCATTTTCAGATGAGAAGGAAAATGCAGATGCAATGTTGCCAACTGAGTCATTCAGTCAGTCCGTGAATAAGAGGCGTAATGTGGGACTATCCCTAGGACCTCTGTCTCTGCATCTAGTTTCATTTCCAAGCCCCCTGAAGCACCTTGCTCTAGTATGCATTGTAGATGGTCTTGGTACTTGATTCACGCCCACGAGGGAGGCCCAATAGCACAGATCCTGTATTTGCTGGTCCTGAGGGGAAGCTGTGATTCAGACTGTGAGGTCTAAGAATTGCAGGCAGACTTAGTTTCTCGTCTCCTGATGAAACTGCTAATCTGGGTGCCAATGGTGTTTCTGTTGCACGGACACCTGCCCACACAGCATGATTAGAAATTATAATGACGACGACGATGAGTCTTCCAGGACACCCACGTTCTTTGCGAGATATTTCTGCTAATCTTCTCTACCAGAATCAGAAAAGCAATGTGAACTTTAATTTTTTTTTTTTTTTTTTTTTAGTTTTCACTTCTTTCTAAGGCAACCAAAATGCCAGTCCAAGTCCAGAATAAAGCAATGTTTTCGGCATCACGAGTATGTAATTTTTTTGTGCAAGGGATTCCAAGGCTAGTCCCTTGGGTTCCAGGTGGAAAGTGAAGCATCTTGGGAAAGGCAACCGGAGACCAGCTCTGGCTGGGCTAGCAGTTTCCTAAAAGCTTCTTAGAGGTTGCTTTTTATGTCCTTGACTTTGCTTTCCTATGTACTAAATGAGGGTCTAATTCTGTTGGACGTAATGTATCAGGATAGCGAGACTAAAGGAGTAAGAAAAGTGCCTCATCTGTACCCTGTAAATTTCAACAGCTGCCATTGGTTCGTTTCTATTCATGGTGACACCACGTGGGAAAACCAGTGCTCCGAGGCGCGCTGAGGGGCTGTCTTCTCACAAGTAGACCTCTAGCCTTCCTTCCAAAGTGCTCTCTCTGGGTGGACTATACATTTGAGGGTGCTTAGTAAGTCCTTGTCTCAATTTTGATGTCTTTAACTGTTAGGCTTATGTTTGATTGGGGATAGTACAATCAAGCAGCCTAACTGTGGAATCTGGAAAGGCTGACCTTCAACACTCCCTTTCAAAATCCTCACCATGCCATATTATATGAGGTCTACCCTTAATGAAGTGCATTAAAAAATATGAAGTCATGGGGGCCATGGTGCACACGGATGAGGAAGTCTTTCAGAAATCTTAATGGACGAGAGAATGAGGTAAGGGAAGAACAGGAGGCTAGAGTCAGGGCATTTTGATACTGGAGGTCTCTAGAGGCAATTACCAAGATGGTGACACTGGCTTGGGTCCCTGTGCCTCTGGACTGTGGGAGGATTAGCAGATGCAAATAGAGAGGCTGCAAGGAAAACAGCTTTCTCAGGGAAGAGAGACTCCTGCAACTGAGCCTTCCAAATGCCCTCCGAAGAGGGCAAAAATCTGTGCCAAGACTCCTTAGGCCTAGCAAGTTCCTCGTCCTCGATTTTTGTCCTGCTATGTAGCATCGCACTGCGGGCTTACTACGTTTTACTATTGTTATTCCTGATGCAATGGGCCTGTTGCTTTTAAGATTAAACATCTGAAGGATGTTTGGCAGAGGTGCGGATAGGGAAGAGTTGGGGTAAATTGGGAGGTTTGTGCTTGACTAGGAATGGAAGGCTGAGCACTGTAAACCTATTCGGTGCTGCAGAAGGAAAGTGTGGCAATCTGTTTACATAAAGATTGCAATCCCCCCACCCCCACCCCCTCATGCCCACACAAGCAAAAAACCCCAAACCCTTGGGACAGTTTTACTGGAGACACATGGAGATTTTCCATGAGTCAGAATCATTTAGATAATGAGTCTGTTTCTTGGTGGGGAGTGGGAGTTGGTGTTTATCTATGGGAGTCATGTACCTTGGTATCGATTGTTAACTTACTTTATCCTTGTCTCCCAAGAGATGTTTTGTTTTGTTCACTTAGTAGGAAGTCAGGTTAGAAGGAAAGTTGGAAGCTGCGTTGTTTCATAAGGTAGCACTGACTTTCAAGCAGTTAAACTGTGCCTAATGCCACACGAGGGAAGGAAATAGTGTGGCTCTATGGTAAAGTCACCTTTATTCTCCGATTCTCGTCTTTTCTTTTTGCATTTAATTTTTTTGGTATGTGACTGTGAGAAACTTAAGACCACATACAAGGGTCTTTTGATAGGTTGGAGCCTCAAATCTACAACATCTTAGGTCGACCTTGTGGTTTCTGAGCTCTAATAATATTGACATTAAAGAAGAAAGCTCCAGTAATCCTACTTTTTATTAAAGAAAATTCGGATTCAGAAGAATTGGCTCATTTTACATTATTGCTTGGACTGGGGAAGAGTCTGACATTTGGTATTTTCATAATTGAGAACATAGGTTGCTGATTTACCCAACACCCCCCGCCCTCCCAAAAAAAAAACAAACAACCCTCTACATGTTGCGCTTGGTCTTAGGTAGATTGAACTCCTTCCTTTCCATCTCTCCCACCCCAAAAATGCCCACTAAGACGAAAATCAGCACACTTGAGATAGAATAGCCAATCCTGTCCCTCACAGCAATTAAAAATTATTTAAGAGCCATAAGTATCATTTTACAAACAAATGAAATCGCCATTCCCTGACTAATCTCCTTTACCATTTGTATAACAGACAGTATAATCATTTTACCTTCAGTTTTCTTCCGTCACATGTATGTCCTGAAGGACCTGTATATGTCTTGAGAACCACAGTTGGCAGACACATTCCATAGAAGATAAGGAAAAAGAGAAAACTTGATGACTCCACCTTAGTATTTATAGTTGGAAGGGAAAGACACTTGCTTTTAGAAATCAACCTTTTTTTTTTTAAACTACCACCAAGAGGAAGGAACTTTTATGCTGCTGTTTACTTACTTCTTGATTTAATTACTATTCTCATCAGGTGTCCCTGTCAGCATTGTTTATGATAAGAAATCTTTTCAAAATGCTTAACCTCACCCACTCCTCTGCCTTAGGGGAGACAAAAGCAGTTGATGTTTATACATGGGTATCCCCATCTTGATTCTGACAGTATATCTTGGGGACAAAGACTGGAAGGCGTTGTTATTTTTATGTTATTTGATCCTCCCTAACATCTACCTTACTATACTACAGATGTCTTGTACGTGTAAGCCTTCAGCCACTAGCCAGAAGCGTGGATTTTTGAAGCCTCCGAGATGTGCTGCAACAGCAAGGACTGGTGCACTGCTTCCACGAGGTCGCAGTCTTAGAAGCCCGATGGAGCGCCCAACTCTTGCTGTGGACACCTAGAGACAAGCTGTACAACTTGAAAATAACTGAGCCAGGAAGGAAACTCGGGACTTCTGACACTGAGGCCGGCACTTTCCCACCCACTATAGT
This sequence comes from Nesogale talazaci, assembly GCA_004026705.1. Taxonomy (NCBI): domain Eukaryota; kingdom Metazoa; phylum Chordata; class Mammalia; order Afrosoricida; family Tenrecidae; genus Nesogale; species Nesogale talazaci. The sequence goes on from PVJH01020964.1 coordinate 20,789, forward strand.
TGCTCCCCACAGAGCCAGGAGAGCCCACAATCTCCCATTCGGTGCTGCAAGTATGGTGCAGGGCATATACCCAAGGTGGCAAAGGCCATCCAAAGACAGAATGTTAGCCTCATCTTTGCAGAAATAACACACGCTAGCACAATAAATAATAGAAAGGACACACAAATATACTAGAACACATGCTAGCGCAACAAATAAAATAAAGAACCCACAAGTGTGCTAGAACATGTGCTCGCACAGTAAACAATAAAGAACACACAAAGGTGTTAGAACACATGCTAGTACAATAAATAATATAAAGAACACACAAATATACCAAATGGCACGCTAAGTCCTCATCTTACTGAACCCCGGGCCATTAACTGACGAAGCAGGAGTCACGTGTGAACATACAAAGGAAGACCGACAGCCTGTGAGTCAGGTATTCATGGAGAACCGAGCCCGTGTACCATCCAGTGTAGAAAGTGTGTGGCAAAGTGTGTGCATTAAAGTTGTGGGAATCTCCATGCTGGTGCCTAACAGCAACAATAAAATAGTAAGAAAGTTTCGACTTAGACTCGGTGAATGTCTCATTTGGACATTTTTCTTCGTCGTCCTTACTTTCCTGTAGTGCATGTACGAGAATGGGAGATTCTGGACTCTCTTGGCTCTGTGAGGAACTATAGTAGGGGGCAAAGTGCCGGCCTTGGCGTCAGAAGCCCCCTGTTTCCTTCCTGGCTGTGTTATTTTCTAGTTGTACAACTTATCTCTAAGTGTCCATTTATGTTGGCTAGTATCTATGCCTATATGACACAGCCTAGTATTAATTTCCACAAACACTAAATGAATATGTTTTCTCATATGTATCTTCTGAGTTTGAGGATGATAGATGGAGCACCTACTCGTGCCTTCCCTCTGAAGGACGCAGGGGTGAATGTGTGGTAACATCCACTGTAGTGCTCGCGGTACGAAAAGGGCACGGAAAATGTGGTAGACAATTGCTTCTAAAAAGCTTGGACTAAAAGCACTTGATGGATTTGTGCTGGCTTCCCGGTAGACTCATCTCTGTACTGCCCGCATAGCACAATTAATAGTTATTACTTGAGAAGGAACAAATAAAAAAAAATGAAAGAGCAGGCATAAAAACATCCTTTCATCATTCTGAAGACGGTCCTCTTTGTCAGGTCTGTAGAGCCATACCTGTGAATCATCTTGGGAAAGCAGAGAGTGGGCGATGAGAAGGATGGTGTGCGCCTCACTCTGTACCCACTTGCTGGGCCGGGGAAGGGTGCCAGCTGATCTTGCTGATCTCCCAATGCTGCTACCAGTCACCTAGCATCTTTACACACCGGCTTCATTCCTCACACCTGTCCTCGGAACATATCACGTGTAGCGTGCAGGTACCTGCAGAGAGGGACAAGTTAGCGAGCAAGAGCAGCGCGCGCTTGGGAGGATAAGGTTGGGACACAGCATCAGAGTAAGGTCCAGGGATGTGATATGGCTCATGCAACCTACAAGGCAGGCACGCGTTCGAGGTGTTGAAGTGAGACTTGTTTGTGCTGCAGACAGGCCACTGTACTTCTTCTTAGCCCGCTATCAGCTAGGTGTCTGATTTTGCCACTTGCAGTCATAGACCTTTGTCAGATGAAAAGGGAACCCTGGCTTTGAAAATGACTGCCTTCAATGGGCCTCCAGTTCTCATGTACATTTAAGAGTGTATGCCTTCTGCCTTCTCTTGATGCTCCTTGCCCCAACATCCCAGTCCTGGACAAGACATAACCAGAATGCGTCATAAAAGCAAAGTTGATGAGACTGCGGCCTTTTTAACTTTGGGTATATCATGAAGAAAGACCAGTCGCTAGAAACGGTGAAACGGGTGCAAACAAAGCGAAGAAAGCTCTCGGTTCTCATAAAGATGGCCACATTGTGTTCATGCAGTCGTCATGAGTCAGGCCTACTAGACAGCTACTAAGGCTAGCAGACTGAAGCAGGAGGCCATTGATGATTTTAGCCTGCATTCCTGGGTTTGAAGACAGCTGAAACAGTTGGTAGCTACGTGACTAATGACTCTGAGTATCGGTTCTTTCATCTGTAGAGTTGCGATAAAGTAGTTGTTGGCATTGCAGGGAGTTCCTGTATTGATATGCCCACCACAGAATAAGCTCTTGACAAATGGTTGGCCTTGTGGCTAGCAATCACAGCAATCATTTTCATCTGACCCTGTGACATACTGTGGCCACATGAAAGATTAGCCGTGAAAAATACTTCTCAATAGTGGGAAAGAAACCATTTGATTCTGCCTGTACAGTGAACAATGTCATAAACAACATTCTGGAGCCAATTCTGCCATCGGCCTTAGATTCTTAGATTATTTGGCATGAGGTCTTGGAGTGTGTTTTTTTGACACATCTCTTGATTTTTCTTCCTTTTCTCTGTGCTACTTATTACCCTAAGTTGAGCTCTTAGGATCTTATATTCTACCAATATTTTTGCCTTCCAACTCTCAGAGTCTTGATTCTCTAGTTTACCAGCCAACACAAGGAAGCTTGTTAGAAATGAAGCGTCTCGTGCGGCCCCAGGCGACACGTTCTTTAGCACACTGCAGGACCTAATAATTTTGTGGCCACCCTTGATCACAGCCATGGTTAGCCCATATGTGTATATTCTGCCTCCAAAAGGTTTCCCCATCTGCTTTTGCATCACCTCATACCATGCTACCATCTCATCACTGTGGCAGGTGCATCTTTTAAATGGCATTCGTACATCAGGATGAAACGATCAATGCTGTCAAGTGTTTTGTTATACTTGGATCTGTAGTTGATGTACGCTAAAGTAAAGAAGTCAAACATTGTATTGCAGTGGGCAGATCTGCAAAAGGCCTCTTTAAAGGGTTGAAGAGTCAGGATGTCACTTTGAGCACTAAGGTCCACCTGGCGCAGGCCATGGCGTTTTCATTCACCTCATAGACTTCTGAAAGCAGGAGAGTGAATGTGCACGCTGGAGAACAGTCGCTGCTTTCCGATTACAGAGTGAAAGAAGAATGTTGATGATACCACGGACCGCCAGAGAACAAACACATCAATGTTGCAAGTGCTGCCTGAATGGCCATTGGTAGCAATGGCTCTCATACTTTGGGCATGCTATCTGGAGGGACCAGCCCATGCTGATGACAGCAGAGAAACATGGGAAGACCTCCGCCGCCCCCCACCACCATGAGATGGAAGGAAACAGTGGTTGCCACCAGCATCACAGGATACCGGACTGCGCCGTGCTTTGATCTGTTGCACATCCCATCACCATGAGTGGGAGCCGACTGGAGAGTATCCACCACCACGCCCTCTATACTCGCTCCTGGGGCCCTTCTTCACTCCACCTATTAGCTGGATCATGCCACTCCCCTGTCTAAACCATCTAACATCTCCCATGCTGTTGTTTACCAAGGTTGCCTGGAAGGTTCAGTGAGAAGGCTTTGCCCTGCCCTTCATCTTCCTCCCTTTTCGACTTAACTCAGGAAGTGCGCGCCCCCTGTACAGGTCGAGAGTGTGTCAGCCGACCTACCTTGAGACTGTGCAAGGCTGACTTGGAGTTGTCTTTCACGCTTTGATTCCAACAGCAGTGAGAGTAAGATAGCATCTTCTTCCCTTCTTCATTTCTTTCTCCATCATCTTGTTTTGCGTTCTACATAACACTCATGATTTTCTGAAAGCATGCCTTTCATTTCTTTGTGTTGAAAACAGCCTGTCATGGTCAGAAGTATCTTAGACATAATAAGAATGACTAAGATTTGCTGAGTGCTTACTATACTCCAAGTACTCTGCGTAGTAAGCACTTTAATGGGTTATTTGTTATTTCTTATAGGTGATTTATGTGCTTGGTTTTCTTCCTCCTGCTTTAAGATGCTCAAGCCCTTTGGAGGCATGGGCTGTTCCAGGAGAGATTGCTGGGGAAAGGCTTGTTGAGGAAAGAAGTGGGCCTTGGAAGATTGTCAAGCACTTGTGATGAAGTGGCCTCCACATGAAGCTACTAAACACAAGGTCAGAAGTTTGAATCCACCAGTCCCTCTCGAGTGGGAGAAAGAGGAGGTTTTCCGCTTCTCTTAAGATTTACCGCCTCAGAGACCCAGAGCGGGAGTTCTCTGGCGTCACTGTGAGTCGGCGTTGACTCGATGGCAGTAAAAGAGAAGATAGTCACTCAGGAACAGGCCTACATGGAATGAAGCTCTCTCTCATCTCCTATTTCATTTACGTCTGAGGGTCCTATCACCTGCTTTTGAGTGGAAGAGAGGGAAACAGGTGCTGAGATCTGCTTTAGGATCTGTTTTACTGGCGTGGCACAGCTATAGATCATGGTGTTCATCGGATGGTTCCAAGAGGAGTTCTTGAGGAGCACATTAGTGAGCAGAAGTCTTTTCTAGAACTTGGAGATGCCTTTTGGCGTGGTTGGAAACCCACGGGCTTCTGACTCTTACGTTCTGTGTGCGTACGTTGTCGATATGTACGTATGTGATTCTTTTATTGTGGGCTCAGCCAGCAGTAACCATGGAGAGTAGACCTATCACACAGCAGTTTTCTGAGTCAGTTTAAAATGCTGACAATTAAATATACCGTACTCTTTTAAGCGATCCATCAGTCTCCCTTGTTGTCATGGTGACCAGAGTATATTTAGAAATGTGACAAGTACACTGAGTTCAATTGCACTTTTGCCAAAACATAGTTTTGCAGCTAAAATTGAATTTCCTGATTAAAGATCCAAGTGCTGTTAAGGGGGCATGATCAGTTCTATACATTATTCTGAAAGCAGAGCTTACATCAGTCTATTAAAGCGGCAGCGAGAGTCTGATGAGGCTAGTCAGCTAGTGACACTTGAAGTGCTTGTATTTCGATGTGATAAAATAAAGTAAAATAAAGATGACATCATGTGCTTTTGTTCACCCCCCTTTAAAAATGATATCCGGCCTCATAAATATATGTAATGTAATGATTAATTCCTTTATATGGCTATAAAGAATTGTAGGTATATGCAGATGTCTATTGCTCCAGGCTAGATCAAGGGTCCTGCCACCACCACCACCACCACCACCACCACCACCTTCTGTCTCACTGCTCACTTTATAATCTATTCTTAGCAATGTGAGGGCATCCTTTTTTTCTTTTGATCTGACCTCAGACTTACAAACATCCTTATTTTTTGCCTCCTCAAGCTCATTCCTTTTGGATTTTGTGTAGGTAGAAGGGTGATGGAACCCTGTGTCTTACACACTGGACTGCTAACCACCAGGCTGGCAGTTCAAACCCACCAGAAATTTTTCAGAGGCCAGATACATCAGTCTGTTCCCGTTCAGGTTTACAGCCTTAGAAAGCCATGCATAACATTGCTATGCGTTGAAATGGAATCAGCGACAGTAGGTGTTTGGTTTTTAAAGAGGTGAGGTGGCCATAACTATTGCCAGGCAAAGGGAAAGTAAAAGTCTTCTCCTCTGTTTCATCAGGAGCTTGGTTTCAGTACTAGCTCAAGAGAATACGTGCGCATGTATCCACAACATGTTTAGGAAGGTAGGGGTGAGTTGGCTGGAATGACAACTTCGATTACATGTCTGGCCAAAGATGAGTTAGTTCTCTGCTCAAGAAGTGAGAAACTAGTACTTAAGGACTGTTTTCCCTCCACTCTCAAGGAGTTGCCAAGTGGCATAGATCTTGGTTAGAATGTCTTTATTTTGTTCGTTTACATGACAAGCAATTGTTTTGGTAAGAGGCAATCTAGTTGCACTAATAATGGTTAGGACCGACGAGTGCTTGCTGTGTGTGCTGTTACCGTGTGCCCTCTGGGTCCTTGACCCCAGGTTATAGAGAGTGGTTAGGACAAAGTAGAACTGCCAAAGGGTTTCCATGGCGTGACCGCTATGGGCGTGGATTGCCACACCTCGCTCCCTAGGAGCTTGCCTGTTCAGCACCACCGGATGGGTGAGCAGCCAAGCCCTTCCCCGGCACCACCAGGGCTTCTTCCTGGAAGGGCGCTGTGGTATATGCACACCCTGTCCTGGATACCTTAGTAGAGTGCACACAAGAGTCTTATGAAGTTGGTCTTTCTGTCATTCCCATTTTACATTGAAAACCCTGAAGTTTGTGAGATTGAGCCTTCTCCAGATTGTACGCTGAGGAGCAGTGGAGTCTCAATTCTGTCCCAGTGACATACTAGGTAGGGTCTGCTCCATAACCGGTGTACAGCAAATATGTGTTGACTAATGAATGTTCTACTTCATGATGAGATCAGAGAGGTGTTTTCCGGTTTTCTCAATATTCACTGAAGGGGCAGTTACAAAAGTCCTCAGACAACATTCTCTCAAAATAATGCTGAGCCACCCTGCATCTTTCCCAAGGATTTCGAGATCAGCACCAGTCAGAATGGACACACTGATCCCTTCTAGTTCTGGTCCAGTCGATCTGAAACCTTTGTGTCTCGGGACCCTGCTGTCTGCTGGGAGTGGACTGACATTGACTCTCACTCCTGGTGGCCCCACGGGTGACAGAGTAGGACTGCTCCACCAGGGTTTCTTGGCTACTGTTTTCTCTGGGGCAGATCTTGGCACCTGTCTTCCAGGGTCCTCCTTGGTGGTTTGACCACAAACCTTTTGGTGAGGATTTGAGTGAAAATGGTGTCGGGACTCTTTATCAGCTTAAGAAAGAGCTTGGATTTATGTGGGCTCAATATCTTTTGATGTTTATTATTTTAGAAGCTAAAATTGATCAATAAAAAGTTATTTTTTAAAATAAAAAGGTTTTAGCAGCTACAGGTACATTTTCAAGACCCTACCTAGTGTCTCTCCAATATTTACCAAGAAAGTGGCAGCTGAATTCTCATTTCTACATTCAGATCATTGCAGCATCTTGCTTTGGTGGATGCTTGTAAGGAAATCTTAGCCTCATACAGAAAAGGAAAGAGCCAAAGAGGAGACTGTGGATTCCAGGGGGAACTGATCCCAAGGATCTATGTATAGCTCCCTCCCTGGGGGATGGCCAACAGAAAAGTGGGTGAAGGGAGACATTTAATACATGACCGAATAGGGCAGGGAGGGAGGGGGAAAATGAAAAACTGATACCAAGGGCTCAAGTAGAAAGCAAATGTTTTGAGAATGACGATAGCAACAGGTGTATAAATGTGCTTGACACAATGGATGTATGTATGGATCGTGATCAGAGTTGTATGACTCCCCAATGAAATGATAAAAAAAAATAATATGCCAAAACTTGACAACTGATAGTTTATTAAAAGTTAATGGCCATGTGGAATCTGGGATCATATCAAGAAACTTTTGGGATTTTATTGATTTAAAATCCATTGGTTTTAAAATAAAATCTTTTATCCCCTTCCGTATGCTTTTATAGTATATTAGTTAATGGAGAGTGTCCAAACATTGCTATATTAACAAAACTACACACAGTGTTTTTCTTGGATGCAATTGTTGTGGCCACCGTGCTCAGGGGCCTGGAGTGTACCAACGGCGGCTGGACAGGGCTGGACAGCCTTGGGCCACAAGTGGTTGTACACGAGGGGCCCTGAGTCGGAGGTGACTTGATGGCAGCCAGCTTGCAACCGCATTCCTTGGAGGCAGTGTCAGCCTTCAACAGAAAGGTGCATGCTGCCTTCCTATTTTCTCACGCAGAATGATATGTAGATGCCACAGAGAGGCTTGAAATTCAGTCAAATTAGTTGTTTTTGAAAGTAGTGCTAAAGGCAGTGTTCAGTTGGCCTGCTGGCATGGTGGGCTTTGAGGTGGGACGCTCACCTCCAGGCCAGTCGTTTAAAATCGCCAGCTTCCCTGGGGAGAAAAATTAGGCTTTCTTGTCAGTCTCAGAATGAGTCATGGTCTCAGAAACCTGCTGGGGCCGTTGTGTCTTGTCCTCCAGGGTTGCTCTGGGTTTGGAATTGACTCGATGGCACTGAGTAAAGGCAACCTTCTGTGGATTCCTGCTGGTGAAAAATTCAAGGTTGATCAGTACAAAGCCAGCCATGAAATCTTCAGCAGCCTGATCCACCCTTGATTTTGCCATGTAAATGTCAGCATAGGGAAAAGACTACTAATAGCTCTTCCACAATCATGAAAGTAATTTTCAACTTCGCATCACAGAGCCTAGGGGATTTCCCCCTGTGCGTCTCTCTAGCCCCGAACATTGTCACTGATGTAGTTCAAGTCTTTCATGTTACAGAGGAGGAGAATGGGAGAAGATTTGCCCAAGATTAGTGGCATCAGTGGCAGAGCTGGTACAAAATCTCATTGTTAGTGGAATCATTTTTCTTTTGAGCTCATGTTTTGGCTTCTGGAATTTCAAAGCGGATGTTTCTGGATTTCTTTCTTGAAGATGGTATTGGCAATTGTGTGTGTGTGTGTGTGTGTGTGTACACACATCCCTGGATGTACATACATATGTATGTATATGTACAAATATCATTGTTTACTTGGGAGCTTTCCACGGTTTGTGAGTTTCAGGACCTTTGCTTATTCTCTGCTGTTTGTTCACTCATGCCCCCTCCCCGCAGCTCCTTGCTCCTGCTCTTCAGTGGGCACCAGGCAGCTAGGGAACCTCTGAAACCCAGTGTGCCTTGGCTTCAGCAAGGGTGAGAAGCGACCAAAAGGAGATTTGACAATTTGGCCACTTTTCTGGGGCAGGAGAAGTTCCAGCGTGGTGGGGAAAGAAGAATTCGTGCACTGGGGTTGAAGGAGTCATTGCTTCTTGCACCTTGGTTGGTGTAAAGTCACCAGGCACGGGAGGAAACTTGCCCAGTAACATTACTTTTCACTTTGCTTTGCAGTTATGGTTGCATTTTTTATGATCTGTTTTCTTCCCTAAAATCTGACCAGGCTCTGTAATTGTACTGGAAACTGCTGAGAAAGGCAATGGAACCCGACCCAGCAATTACGTTTGCCTTTTCATACTTCTCTTCTGATTTACAGTAGCTTTTTTTTTTTTTTTTTTGAGGCAGGAGGGTTGAGGGAGAGGCAGTGTGTGAAAATAAATGAGTAAATCTGGCAAACTGTGAAGGAAGACTTACAGCTTCTCAGATGCATTGTTCTCTCGTTTTTAAATAAAGTGGATGCTCTTTAGCACCATCTCACTTTCCCCTGGCTCTCAGCGACTGTTCTGTTCCCTTCCCTCCACTTGGGCGCTGCTGGGGATAGACTTGGTTTGCTAAGTGCGTCCCGTGCGGTGACCCTGAAGTTTGATCTGCTTTGACCTTTCCTCATCCTAGTGAATGGGCTCTCCCCCATCTTTAGACCGTTGGTAACTTCCATTTCTTTCCAAAGAACTGATGCTTCGAGCCCTTTTTGTGATCTGCAAACCATTTAGTGCCTCCGCGCTCCCTTCCCTCCATAGACCTCTACTCAGGGTCTTTCCTAACACTTTATTATCAAATAATCACTTGGCTGGCATTAGTTCTGATTTAACTTTTTAAGAAATGTATGTGTTTTTCTGTCTTTCGAACTAAGCTCTTGGGTTAAAAGACCCCCCAAACTCTTTGCCATGGAGTCAATTCCCACGGATTGTGACCCTCTGTTCCAACGGCCCCTGGGGGGTTCCGGAGGCTCTTGTCTTCCTCCCGAGGAGGGTCTCATGGATGCAAACTCATGATGTTGCTGTTAGCAGCCCAACTCACACCTGCTCCGCCACCGGAGCGCTTGGGAACAGGGGCTGGGTTACACTTGGCACATCACCAGAACTCCGTGGCAACCTAGGAGGGATTCTTGAGGGAGTTACAAAACCAAACCGCACTTACTGCTGTGGAGTCGATCCCAATGCACAGTGACCGAAGGAAAAGGTAGAATGAACGGCCTCTGTGCGTTTCTGAGCCGGTAACTCTTGATGGGAGTAGACAGCCTCAACTTTGTCCTAAGGGGCGGCTAGTGGTTTTGAAATGAAGAACTTGTGGTTAGCAACCTCCAAGCCACCAGAGCTCCTCAGGGAGGAGGAGGAGGTGGGGCCTTCACCAAATTCATGGAATTACAGAATGAGAAAACCCTGGGATCTTTTCACAAACGCTTTGAAGCCCTCTTGCATTGAGTAGTTGCTTATCCACCTGATTTGGGCAGGAAAATTTTTGTGTCACTAAATAGCCCGGGCCATGTGTTCTTTTTCCTTTTCCTTTTTCTTTCTTTAAAGAAATTAGTTGGGCATAATGATGATATCAAGACATTCTATATTTCAGTTACATTCAGCGGAGTTGTACATTGGCTGCCACAATCAGTTTCCAAACATTCTTTTTCGACATGGGTCCCTCAGCATCGTGTAGACTCTTGCAACATGAAGTTGTCACATGTGCCACCGTGCACGGGGGCCAGTGAGCCCCTTCTTGCCCTTTCCCAGCTCCTGGAGGAGCAGTGCTGGGTCCTGCTCGTGGTGTCCTTTGCTCCGAAATGGGTTTCCCATATTGACAATACTAATATTTCTTGAGGAATGTATCTTACTACATTTTTAAGATCTTAGATATGGTTCCAATCCCCCCACCCTTTAGATCTTTTTCTCTTTTTTTCCCTTGGCTGTAGCTAAATATCTTTTTTTTTTTGGGGGGGGGGGGTCATGCTATTCTAGGACTTTAAAACATGTTGTTACTCATATTTCTTATCCTTTCACTATTGTCACTTAAAAATGTTTTCATCACATCACCCCCACTAAAGGCCTCTTTCAGGTTCTTTCTGTTTCCTCTAATAGTATACTGAGACCATCGCCTCTGCCCTTGACTCCGGACTGAAAAGTTAGTGGTGGGAGTTCATTAGGGCCTTGGAAGAAAGATGTGATGATCTGCTTTGGAAACATCAGCCGTGAGATGCCCGGCGGCACTACTTCGACATGCATGGGGTCGTCATGAACTGGAGTAGATTCAAGGACTAGTTGTTTGGGGATCTTTGGAGCAGCGTGCTTTTGCAGATCTTACAAGCTGGGCCTGTGTTCCAGCAGTTTGACATAACTGGATGTGTGAACTTGATCATGCTACTTAATCTTTTCCAGCTCAGTTTAGATGCAAAATGGAACTGATAATGACTTCTAAGAGAATTTTGAAGTTTAAAGTATATAAAATACCAAGTTCCATTTCTGAAGCATGCTATCTTCACAATATAAAACATGCCATTTCAATAGCAATATTAAAATATTGAGATTTTCAGTATTACCATCAGCTTAGTTAGTGCTTTCTTATCTCTTTTTTTCAAACCCTTTGTCTCTAATATTTCATTTTTTTGGGAAAGCACTTGTGTACTTATATTGTAGAATTCATTATTTTAATGAATTTGTTTCTGCCCCATTCTCTCTCTATATCTTCAGCCCCCCCTTTCTGAATTTTACTCCTATTTGTAGTACTTTAATAAAAACCACATATCCTAATATGTTTTCCCCTTTGGAATGTATTGGAACAGAAATTTCTCGACACACATGTCTTTCCTTTATATACCTTTTCAGCTCTTTCCTGCTTTCTCCTCTCTTGTTCAGTCGTTATTATTCTGCCTGTGAGAAACAACATGTCATCCCTCTCATGAGGTAACTCTCTACTAAGCCCCCTCACTGGGTCACGCAGGAGCCTTCGCAATCACGTGGTTGGGTAGCGCACTTTTGTAAAATGTACATTCATTGCAGTTCCGTGGACCCGGCATTCACATCGCACTTTTTGACGTGGTGTGTGCCCTGCGCTGGCTGCTGCGGGGGCTGCACAGAGCACTTGGTTCCTTCCTTCATGCGAGGCATGTTTCCTTGAGTGTCTGCTGGACTGAGGTAGGCTTCAAGAGACATGCACAGGCTATCTCTCTCCAAGGGAGAGTATCCACTAAAAGCGATCAAATGATGTGATAGTTATAACAAACTGGATATGCAATTGGATTCCAGGATGGCCCTGTAAAAAGCCTGTGTTAGCAGGTCTGCTCAGAGTAGGGAAACCTTCCCAGCAGAGGAGACACTGACAGCTGATGCAGGGACCTCGAATCTAGAAGAAAGTGGAGCGCACGCGCGTGTGCGCACACACACACACACACACACACACACACACACTATGGCTTAGATATAGTTGGTTTTAGGTCCCATATGTCCCCCTACTGACGCCCACCCCAATCTCAGGGATGCCACATCCTCCATTCATCTATTCAAGTTACATGCTCCCAACCAACAGAATAATGGAGCATCGTGGTAGTGTAGGTTCGCTTTTCAAGGAACTAATTATTGCATGTTATCTGTTGCTAGCATCTTCTCAAGTCAGAATAGCGACATTAAGTATGTTTTTAAAAATGTCTTATGAGGAAGACAGATTATCGAGTATTTCTATACCCACCACCTTTGCTTCTTGTCGAACTGCTGGGTGAGTGTCGTAAGCACTGCTACTGTTCAGCTTTAGCACAAACATTAACACCGATTAATTGTACATGGGGGGGGGGATTGCAAAGGGATTTTCTTCATGCTACCTTGACTGACTTTATTTAGATCACAAGACCAGGCCTGCCCATCCATAAAGTTTCTGGGGGTCCCTTCTCCCTCTGTGCCTTGACTTCATCTCTTGTCCCGGGGAAGCACTGTTATGACTAACACTGACAGTTGTCCCTCAGTGGGCTGTAGGGGAGGGAAAACTCTCTCCTCTGTGTGAAAGCCTGATGTACACAGCTGTTCCAGGATACCTTGTGAGTGACCAGATTGTGAGTTCAATTTATTTCATTTTCATCTCTGTCCCCCAAATTTCCAGGATAACTTTATACCTTACTCTCTTGTGTTTATCTTGAAGACTCTACTGGCTGTTAAGTGCACATACTGGTTTATTCACTTTAAAAAGTACTGCTTTTTTCTAGTTTCAATGCTGGGAAAGGGAATCTATAATCTGGGAGTTAAATGAGAGACTGTTGGGATCCTAAAGCGTAAGTTCCATTGATAGAATACTTAAAGCACCACATTAAGAAGTTGAGTATTACCTGTAGGCCAAAGCAATTTGCTTTTTTAAAAATCTGATTAATTTCAACACAATCAGCCAGTGTGTCAGGAGATCTCAGTGCCTCTGATAGATGCTGACAGGTGAGGAAATTAAAATCAGGGAGGGAAGCAATTAAATGCTGGCAAACACCACTCTAATGAGACTACCAAATCATTCATAAGCTATGGAATATGTGTGTCCTTGATAAATATCGCAGGGTGGCAGGTGAGAGAATGCATTTAAAATTCCTCTTCAGAAGGAACTTGGGGTCGAGTGTGGAGAATATTCCACGCTTGGCACCTGATGCCCTTGACCCAACCTAACATGCCAATTGTTTCTGGGAACTGAGTTCCTAATAATCATGTTCTGAGTTATTTCATTCTGCAATGTGAACTAATCTTACTAGAAGTCATTCTCTTACCACGACCAGAGGAAACATACCAAAACCCCGGCAAACTGAATCTCTCGGCCTTTTCACAGCATTGTAGGTATAAGCATGGTCAAGACTGTGAAAGGAGAAAAAGGAAATGTGGTCTTTTCTACAATATGTGATTGCAGTGATTTGGCAGTCCTAAAACTAAGTTCAGAACCTGGGTCCTCGTTCCTGTACTGTTCAAAAGATGTACTCTAGATTCAGAACATCTGGGGCTAAAGACCTATAGGTTTTGCATCAGTGTTTATAAAACTCTGCTATATTTCTTATTTGTTCTACAGGAAAAAATCAAGTGGTAGTTCTTGTTCATAATGTTAGTAACATCATTCTGTGCCTTATGCTGTGTAAACATTGACCTCCTGGGTCTGCTGGCAGGTCTAAACTCAGAATCCTCATGAAACAAGCCCTTTTCTCCATTTCCCACACTTCTCTACTACTTTCCACCCCCTGCCCCCACTACTTCTTCATTGTTCTTCCTCCATTGTTCAACCTCTAATTCTAGCCAAAGTTTAGTAAAAAGGATCAATAATCCTGTGGCATCCTCAACTAGGTCAGAAGATCCTCACTTCAACACCGATTTTTTTTTGGGGGGTGGGGGCATCGCTGCTCTCCAGTGGTGGGAGTAGGAGGCCCAGCCCCACTGCTGGAATTGAGCCTCCGTCCCAGTGGGCCGCAGTCCCGCGCACAACCACTACGCCACCGGGGCTCAGCCTGTCGACACCGAATATAATGGCTAGTTTGAAGTCTCACAAGTTAGAAGCTGGTTATATACACTTGTTTGTTAAATCCCTTCCAGGGATGAAAATCCTTTGGAAATGGATGAATGGTTTGATAAAGGTGCCCTGACAGAAGTCATAAAATACCACAAGGTAGCCAAGGAAAACTGGCACCCTTACCACAAGGCCAGATTGGGATATCTCATTTGTGTTTTGACCTAGGGAAGAATTTGGTTGTTTTATGAAATACCAGGCATTGCATGATAGCCGAACCATTTGATGAGCACTACAAGCCCCAACTTTTCTACTATGTAATATGAGACTTGGTGTTGCAAGACCCCGCATTGCACCAAAAGGCAGTGGTTCAGTCTTGCTCTTTTGGGGGCCGATTGTATCTCTGAAACTTTGCCAAGGAGAGATGAGAAAGTGTTCATGGTAATTCTGCATCAGACTTTCCTTCTGTCTGAGGAAGGTGTTACCTTCTGGTTAGACCACAGATGTTAGTCTTCTCTCTCTCTTTCTCTTTTCATTTGCCAGTGAAGCAGAACTCAGAATTCTAAATACAACTTTGGTACTTTGGTTGTTAATTCTCCCCTCATTTTCTCTTTCTTGACGTTTTTAATTTACACCTTCATGATTGTTATTAGAAACCATCAAGTGGCTTCCAAATTACAGAATAAAACCTCATTGGGTCATGTGCTAGCCTCACAGTTCTTGTTACATCTGGGACCCTTGTTGTAGCAGCCACTTTGTCGATTTATCTCATTGATGGTTTTCTTCTTTTTCATTAATTCCCTACCATGCATAATATCCTTCTCTATTCACTTGTTTCTGACCTGTTAACATTTACCAAGTATGTAAGATTTCTAAGGAACCGTACTTCTTCCAAGGCAGACTTGTTCATTCTCCTGGAAGTCTATGATACTTTCAATATTCTTTGCCAACACCAGACTTCAAAAAACTTCAAAATAGCTTGCTCATAAATCAGAAGCTACATTGTATTATAAGAGGTTGGGTGTACTGACTTTGGTGTCAAGATACTTTTAATTTCCTTTGCATTTCATATATGATCTCTGAAGTGTGGTTTTCTTATTGGTAAAATGGGGGCAACAAGATTTCACTTGAGATGGTTTTTATTAGTGTTTGAATTTTAGTAGCACTTGGCAAGAATTTCTTGGAGTACCCTATCAACCCTGGTCTTTTCTTAAGCTGATTTGAATTCAGTATGAAAACTCCATACTTTAAATGTTACTTTGCAATGTTCCTGTAGTCAGCTTGAAAGCTTCCTCTCTCTGAATCTGTCATGATAAAGCATACACTATACAATGAACCTCATTTTATCAAAAGCAGTGCCTTCTTTTTTTCCTTAGTTGAGGGAGTTTGAGAGCATATCCTTTTCTTAAAAATTGTTGAGGTCTTGTTCTTCAGAACAAAAAAATTTTGGTGGCTCTGTAAGTTCACACAGAAGTAGTACACCAACCCATGTGATCTACGGATTGTAAATAATAAAATCCAAAATCAGAGGAGGGAATTGTATCAGAGCTTAAATTCTGAGCACTTGACTTGCAGAAAGCTATGGGTGCTGGAGAAAGCCAAAAATCCATTTGTAAGTCTTCACAGGGAGTAAGCCTACCTTGGACAATTGACCATAGCTGTGAATGACTTTGCCCTCAGGTGGAGAGTATTGGAAAGAGAATTCATCCAGATATAGTTAGGGTAAGTTTTAACATCTTAGCATTTGTTTTCTCCTTTGAGCCATTTTAAATTTGTTTTAGTTTTTATATTGTCTTCTTTGGGATCAAAGTTTTTCTTTGTTTTGTTCTGTTGGTGTTGGGAAGGGGTTTAATGTGATTTTCTTTATATGAAATCCAGGATAGGTAAATCCTTGGAGATAGTAACCAGATGAATAATTCCTTATGGTTATGGCAGGGGGGTAGGGGAATGGAGAGCTAACTGTAATACAAGAATGAAAAAAAAAAGTTTTAAAATTGAATGTGGTGAGAATTGCACAACTCTTCTTAATATGTCCAAACCACTGAATTGTATGGTATATGAATTAAATGTCAATGAAGTGTTAAAATAATTTTTAAATTTATCTTTTTTGTGCTCCTTATTTTTCCTGGGAGGCCAGTTATACTAGGGACATGGACCAAATATCCAATCCAGAGACATTTGTGTCCTTTATATCATCATCCTTTGATCATGTAACAGAAAAAAATATTATGATTTTTTTATACCATTGACTCCATATCTATAAAGATGGAATAATGGAGGAAAATCTTCTAAAAATATGTAAGTTAGAAAGTTTTGGCTAAGAAGTAGCTATTATAATCCTCATGGACACATGAGGAAATTGACAGTGAGATTAAGTAATTTGCCTAGGGTCACTTGGTAATAGGTAGGAAGTCCAGCTAGCTCTAAATCCCCTCAACTTTTTTTATTTCCTTATGCTGATCAAATAGCTGATTTTACCTCATAATTCCCTCAGACTTGCTGGATCGAACCAACTACTTGTTTAACCTCACATTTTCTCAGCTGAGCAAATGAGGACAGGAGTTCAGGTGGGGTCGTGGGTTAAATGTAGGCTTGCTACCTGCAGTGTTGGAGACTTCAGCGTGAGGGCAGCTGTATTCTCTCCTGTAGAGTCCACTTTGAGTGAGGATGGACCTAATGGCAGTGGTTTTGGTTTGGTTTAAATAAATGATGGAAGACTGGAGTATAAAGGAGGTAGACCAGGAGGTAGACTCAGGCTACACACACACACACACACACACACACACACACACACACACACACACACACACCATACTAGCTGTATCGTATTGGTGAAGTTGCTTGTGTTTCCCAAACTTCAGTCTCCATGTCCGTAAAATAAGGACAATGATACTCACGTGTTAGTTAAGAGTTAGTGAAGAGTCAGCACATTAGGATCTCCCTATGTGCTAGTTCCCTGCTTTATGCTGTCCCTCCTGAGTTTCTGGTTCCTCCCCTATGGAGTGAGTGGAATAATCCCTATCCTTCTCCATCACAGAATCACTTGTAGTTGCAATGAGATATGAACGAACGCATATGAAATGCTTAAAACAAACAAACAAACAAACAAGCAAGCTGCTGTCTAAGTAGAAGGAGTTATGATTTACAATGAATCAAGTCAGGTTGAATTTCCCCAAAATAACTTCCACCTATTTCATTAACAGACTTCAGCATTGCAGTTGACTGAACCCTGACCTGTCTTCATTGAAGATTCTAGCAGCTAGCTATCTGAGGTAAGAGAGAATCGGCCTCTTAATGTTTCTGAAATGTGAATACATGTCTTAATCAATAGTGTTCTGCGCTGGTTCTATTCCCAAAATTGAAATATCAAGGCAGTTCACGAAAAACAAAACCTGAAAAATTTTTCTGGACATTGATTTACATGCTAAGTGTCTATAATGTACTGTGTCCTAGAATGTTCTATTGGTTGTCTTACTGTATCCTCACTACTACATGGCAAGAGGGCAGAACACCCTTGTAGTCCTTGTTCAAGTTCATGTTTTACCACACTGTGCTGCCTGATTCCAAAGAGTTCCCACTTGACTAGTCTAGTCACTTACTGACTCAGCTGTTCAACAGAACACAATCTTAGACTATAACAACAATAACAACAAAATCCTAAGAATGGTAACAAGAGCTAGAGCCCTTTCAAACCCTGGAACCATAGTATCACACTTTTCTGGGGGTGGTGGTGGTGTGTGTGTGTGTGTGTGTGTGTGTGAAGGGGAACCAGTGCAAAGGTAAGGAGCTTTGGGGGGAAGAATTTCTTGTCTTAAAATTGCTAAGAAAAGAGAGGCTAGTCACTCCGTTTTGTTTTCCAGTTTTTTTTTAATAGTATGTTACTTAAAAATGTTTTTAATCAAACATTTCTAGTTTTTTTAACCATTAAAATCTAAATTTTGAACAGATTCTTGAATTAGAGCCATTAGCTCATTCTACTTTGGCACCCACTTCGCCTTGATTAGCTTTTCCCCAACCACCACCTTCGCCATGAAGCTCCTGAGTTTTCCCAATTCAAACTCAGGCACCCTTGACATTGCCGCTTTTCTAATGAGCACATCATAGAGAAGATGAATTGGTTGGCAAGCCTTTTCTAGGTCTTGCCGAAGACGCTCTGGAATCAAGTGATTGGGCACTTCCTTCAAGTCATATGTCTGCAGCTCCCGGGTCATGATTTCCATCATTTTCTTTGGAATTTGGCGGGCTTGCTGGTGTAAGCATAAGAGGTTTTCTTTTTCAGTC
This sequence comes from Nesogale talazaci, assembly GCA_004026705.1. NCBI lineage: Eukaryota > Metazoa > Chordata > Mammalia > Afrosoricida > Tenrecidae > Nesogale > Nesogale talazaci. The sequence goes on from PVJH01020964.1 coordinate 39,125, forward strand.
AAAGTAACCAAGACCAGACAGAGCAGATAGCCACTGGCAGGCTTGATGGCATCCGTACCAGCTTCCATCCTGGGCTATATTTTTGGACCATGGAGCATGTTTGGTGCTGAGTAAGATCCATGCCGTGGAAGTTGGTCAGGCAGCTTTCCCCCTGAATGCCCTCAGTAACTGGCTTCAATTTTCTCAATGCAACTTCATCATTATGCAGATCCACAAGTCTCTTTTCAGAAACATGACCCTTGAGGCCATCACATGCAATTTTGGTTCCTTGAGGCCATCAGATGCAATTTTGGTTCCTTGAGGCCTGGTGACTTGTGTTTTCCCTGTACTTTTTATATGACACATAACTGGTCTTTTCACATCATATCAAAGTTTTTAGAAAAAGGACCAGTGACTTCCTTTTTCTTTTTTCTTTTCTTTTTACCCCCCAAGACCTTCTTCTTGGCTCATTTTTGACCGTTTTTTGTACGGTGCTTACTCTTCCCAACCACTGTGGTACTCTCAGAGGCCCAGGGGTGTTACTGCTCGAATAAGTTACACGGTG
>PVJH01020965.1:0-39736 GCA_004026705.1 Nesogale talazaci
CAGAAGGCAACCAGGGACTCTGCCTTGAATACATGAAAGAGCGTCTGATTATAGGAAGAGTGAAACTTCCCTCCATTCTAATTATCGATATTAGAGCTGTGTGGCAGCTTACCATCAATGTGTGGACTATAGTGGTATGTTACTCTTGATCACACATGAATCACGGCTAGCACCTCCAGAGACTCAGGCACCGAGGGAGGCTCACACACCAGGACTGGCATGAGCAAAGAGAAGATCCACCAGCTGCAGTGGACCAGAACTGTGTCCCCTTAGGCTGATTTTTTGGGAATGAGATCACCAGGCCTTTCTTCTGAGCAGCCTTTCCGTTCACAGCAGAAGGCATGAATCTAGCAGGGAGACACTCTTTCTTCAAAGCCAGGATGCTTCCTCTGAGCAATGAAGAGGAGACAGGCACAAAAAGGGAAACAGATAGAGAAGCCAGTGCCCAGGCATGATAAGTAAAGAACAGAGCATAAAGCACATTTGGAGAGGCCAGCATGGGCCTGCAAAGGACTTCACTTCGTCCAGGGCGGTGAGAGCTGTCCTTCAACCCTGACCTCCTCCACTTCGTGTGGACCAGGGGTCCTCAAACTATGGCCCTCGGGCCACATGCGGCCCGCTGAGGACATTTATCTGGCTCGCCGGGTGTTTTTGCTGCTGCTGCTGCTGTCCTCCTTAGCAGCCAACTCAGCCCAGGCCCACAGTGAATTGTTTCATAGTTTTTTGTTGTTTTTTCTTAACTATAGTCCGGCCCTCCAACGGTATGAGGAGCAATGAACTGGCCTCCTGTTTCAAAAGGGGTTCTCAAGAACCCCTGGTGTGGACCCTCGCAAGCCAGGCAAACATTTTCAGCAAGCCTACAGCTCTGACTGGTCAAGACACCTGGGCCTGGTTGCCTGCTGAGCCACGTGCAGTGCACAAAGAAGGCCCCAGCCCCAGCCCCAGCTTTAGGGACTCACCGGATGTGAGCAACAGCTTAACAAAACTCCCATCACTGTGCAGAGGAGCTCTAGGGCGTAGTAGACACACATTGGACTTCAAGCCATAGGTTGGGCTGTGAGAACTGGGTTGGCAGTTGGAAACCATCATTAGCTCCACTGGAGAAAACCTGAGCTTTCTGTTCAGTCGCAGTCTCAGACACCTGCAGGGGCTCATGCTCATGGCAGTGGGCTTGGTGTGTTAAATCACTGTGTGGTTGGTTGTGAAACACCAGTATCCCTAGAAGCACTTTCCTGGGCTTCCCTCCCTAGCATCTGCCTCCAAGAGGAGAATCCATTCACCCTGGCTTTTAGAGAAGCATCCCCGACGGCTCCTAGCTCCCCCAGGTGAGTCTTCAGTGCACAACACAGGGAAATAGAGAATGGGTCATGTGGAAACCGAACCCAACTCCAGGCAGTTTCAGGGCTGTCTGCCCCGCGTCTACTACAAAGGGGGATGGGGCCCAGGAGCACAGCTAGCCCAAAGTCGTGTGGACCAGTTGGGCTGGACTCTCAGGCCAGAGCATCAGAGCATCCGCCGCCAGTTCCTAACTGCAGCCTGACCCCTAGTGGCCAGTGGGAGTGCTGTGGTTGGAAGGGCCCTGGCTGCTTGACTTCAGTCTATTCTGATGGGGGAACGAGTCATAGCCTCAGAAACTCTACCTGGACTTGCAGAAGCACCCTGTCAGTGTCAGAGGAAGCCAACCTCCCACATTAACATCGGGGGTTGGGTAGGTACGATCGCATGGTGATAATTATCACTTAAAGTGATAAAGAGCATGAGAAAGAGAAATAATGGAGTCACACATTTCACGGCAGTATGTTCATCTCAGCCCCACGTGGTGGTCAACATGGAGAGACAGCAAGAGGGAAGGAGAGGGCATGGAGAAGGCAACAGGGCGGAGAGGGGGCTGAGAGCCAGGGCAAGAGATTGCCTTTATTCTGACCAAGCCTTGTATATCTTGTGGGGACATACAAGGCCCCTAATTACAGGTAAAGACACACGTCACAGGGAGGGGATATCCCATAGGTTATACCACATGAGAGGGGACGACCTAGAGGTCCACACGTGATAGGAGAGGGAGGTTTTGGGGCCCCCTAGTGACAAGATGGGCTGGCCTAAGATTCCTGATGGCGACAGCCTAACCTTTATTGCCCTTGGACTGGAGACTTGATTTAGCTGAAGTTTTCATTGTCCTAGCAGCAGGGAGTCAGCCCTGTCTTCCGTGTGAGAGACAAAGGCCTCTGATAGCTGGAGCCTTTAGGGAGACTATCGCTAAGCTCCTGAGCTGACAAATGGTTACCAATACTTGCTTATTATTTTGGACTAGATATGATCGTGGGAAAGTCCTATCTTCTTCCGACACTGTCCGGATGGGAAGTATTTGGGGAGAGAAGGATAGGCAGGATAGTCACCTTCATTGATGGCTTCGTTACTTTCTCAGCTGGCATTACAGAGATGGTGACTGGCCACCGTCCACCGAGGCAGGAAGCAAAGCTTGGAGCAGCCTGCAGGTGGCATTTTAATCCCCAAAGTTGTGACTTTCAAGTAATGGAGCCGAGGAGAAGAGAGGGGAGGAGGGAAGCGGCATCTTTTCACGATGAAGCCATGCTGGGGCATGGAGGGCTAGGTGAGCTAGTTTGGATGGTCAACGACGGGGCGGCCTTCCCTGATTCAGGCGGCCTGCCTGTCTGCTCACACTTCTGCCTCACAGCCTGCCTGCCATCCGGCTGGAGAAGCTGAAACCACCCAGGCTAGGCCGAGCCGGGCCCGCAGCCTCAGCGATAGCCTTCCGCGCCCAGGGTCGGTCTGCGCCTGGCTTCTTAGCCTGGTCAGCTTGATGAAGCCCAGTCATTCAAAGAACGCCGTGTCATCAAAAGCAACGCCCCCCCCCCCAACCCGCCATTACTCTCAAAGGAGTTTCGTTAGCAATGCCTCCTCTTTTCCCTTTTAAAGACAGCAGAACCCTGCACTGTATCAACTGGTGGGCCAGATTTCGATGTGAAACGTGGAGGAAATTTTGCATCGGAGCTGAAACAAAACACCGGAATCCGATCCGACGCAGGTGACTCTTGTTAACGAACGCTGCAGTTCGTGCTCGGGTCACTGTGGGAATTGGCATCGTCAGCACGCGTCGTTTAAGCCTTCTCCGGCCGTGTTCCAAGCGCTTTGCTATCATTTTCTTCGTTTTCGTGGCTCTTTGTACTGTTTTTAGATTCAAACACGCACACACACACGCACGCACACGCACGCACCGGGTCTGAAGAAAGAAGTTTTTGAAAAGAATCATCGTGATAGAGAACTGGTTAACGGTGTTTTCGATATCGTTGGTGATAATTTGGTAAACCCAGTTAGTTAAGGAGACGCCAACAGCAGCAGCTCAGAGCTTAGACAGATTGCTTTTTAGGGAAAGCCAGCCAGGTCCTAGTGCAAAACGGCACAGAAGGGGAACAACTCCTGAAAAGCGGCCACCAGTCGATTTGATGGACGGGGATTCCCCTTCCAAACAGTGCCCCTCTCTCCACGCCTCCTCTCCGCATCCGTGTCCACAGATCCAGATCCTCAGCCGTCTCCAGGTATGGGCCATCCTGTAGTCGTTAAGCATTTTTAATGTTGCTTTTCCTATTTAAATTATATTTAATTCTGACCTTACTTCCTGGGACATTTCTCTGTAATGTTTCTGTATGAAAGGGCAAGGTTAGGGTAAACACTTGGTGGTTGAGAATGGATTAATCGCTTTCTAGTTATTTTTTTATGGGAAAAATCCATCCAGAACCCGTGCATCCCATCCGCACGCTCATTCTAGAACGAATTAGCATTGAGCTCCGGGATTCTGCGGTACTAGGGAAATTGACAGCCGGCAGAAATCGATCACCGGCTTTGAGGAACGATGTCATGTTTTGAGATCTGTCTCATTGACCTATAGAGCTGACTCTAGGCGTTTTGATTCTCCTGGCTGGGGCCCTCCCAAAGGGAGGGTAGTCTGAGGAAGGCCTGGGGACAGAAATGTTAGAGAGCGAGCAGAGGCCTGGAGCTGTGATCGGGTTGACTGAGCAATTCGCTCAGACATTTAACGGAGTTCACCGAGAACCCCCAATGAGGTGCGCCCTATTGAGCTGGATGCGAAGAACACCCAGGAGAGGAGGACATGTGGGTCCCGCTCCTAAGTTGTTTTCAGTCTCGAAGGAAGCAGGAGAAAGACAAGCCAGGAGAGGCCAGTCCAACCCAGGGTGGCCCACAAGTTGCAGGGCAGAAGAGGGCTCTGTGGGGGTTGGGGCTTTTGGAAGTGCTTCTCCAGGCCTTTCTTCCAAGGCACCTCTTGGTGGGTTCCACCAAACTTTTGTTAATGGCCAAATGTCAAACTATCTGTGCCAACAAGGAATTTCATATCAATCAAAATGCATCTCAACTATTCTGAAGCATGAGGTGAGAGGGCTGTGAAGTCAACCTCCCTCTGCTTAGAGCGGCGGTTCTCAATCTGTGGGTCGAGACCCTTTGGGAGGGGGCGAACAACCCTTTCACAGGGGTCACTCCATTCGTAACAGTAGCAGCATGGCAGCGATGAAGAAGTAACAGAAATAATGTTATGGGTGGGGAAGAACCAACTGCCATCAAATTGAGCCTGGTTCCTGGCGACCTCATCTGTGGCAGGGTAGAACCACCCCTCTGATTGATTGCTCCTGGTTTTTAATGATTGATTTGGGGGGGGGGGGGCACACGTCAGTCACCAGGCTTTTCTTCTCCTTTTTGATGCGCCTCTGTGTGTGTATTCAAACTCGAAGGCTTTCAATTAGCAAACAAGTGCATTAAACATGTCAACCATCTAAAGTCATCTCTTCTGATCTTCTTGTCCCCAGAGACATCTCCCTGACCTAGAACAAGCCTCATCCACTGCCCAGTTTTAAAGCAACACCTGTCTGTTGCTCTCACCCATGCCTGCATCTCCCACTGAGGCTCCGCCTCGAGCTTCAGATACACAAATCCACTGGCCAGCTGGGCCTCTCCACAGGCATGCCTGTGAGTGTGGCAGGCTCCACGTGAACAGATCCAGCTGCACCGCCTTCTCAAACTTAGCCCTTGGGTCAGTCCCACTGGGGGCCAAACCATCTCTTTAGAACGTTAGGGGTCACTCCGAAGTCACGCAATCAGTCGATAGTTTCTTCTTAAGTGAACCTTTTAAATGCTCCTCTCCATTCCTTTTACCACCTTCCTGGTACAAGCCACCATCATTTGATGCTTCAGTCCCTGCATGAGCATGCTCGTTGGTGGAACCCTGGGGGCATAGTGGGTTACACGCTGGGTTGCTATCCCCATGGTCAGTCTTGGATTGGGGAGACAAGCTTACCCAAGAAGCACAGAAAATGGCACTCGAGATACGAAGGAACAAAAGGAGTTTATTTTCTAGCTTAAGCTAGGGACAGGCTCACACCACTACCCAGCACAGCGGTTTTCCCATCGCCTGACCCCAAATGCCACACAAAGCTACGTTTTTTATCATGTCAGGTTACATAAGGGGAGTGCCCTTTCCCGCTTCCCCACATAGAGTCCTATTGGAGGGACGGTGGCTGTTCTCTATTGGCGAGCTGCTTTCTGTGTCCTTCTCTGGTTGGCTGTCAGGGACTTGTTGAATTTTGAATGCCTCCTCCTGGTTCCAGGTGTTGCATTAGCTTCAGGGAAGTCACAGGTTTTCTCTGAAATAAAAACTTAGGCCTACCCTGGGATTCAGCTCTTGTGGAGCCTGTCATGGCATTTCTCAAGTTTATTGAGTATGAAGAATATAAGGTCCTACAGTCAGCAGTTCGAATCTACCAGGTATTCAGAGGGAGAGAGATGTGACTTTCAACTCCCTCAAAGAGTTCGTTTCAGAGATCCACGGGGACAATTCACAGGGCAAATGCTTAGAGGGTCGCTATGAATCCAAATGGACTCAATGATGAAGAGTTTGGTTTGGTACCAATTGGTTCCCCACTAATTACAACTTAACTAATGACGACCTTTGGTCTCCCTGCTTGTAAAAAAAAAAAATATCCTTTTAAATCCTATCCTCCAGCAAGCTTTCGAAATCATATTCCATCGTCCAGCAAGCTATGGAAAATATGCACTGCTCTTCAGTGACTGCCCATCACTTAGCAGACTCCCGTGCTCTTGTCAATCGCGAATCACGGTTCCTCCCTCTTCAATGATGCTCTAGCAGAGCTGCCCAGGGAGCCTGGCTTATGCACTGCTGCTCCTCAGTCCTGCCTTTCAGCCCATGCTCTCCTCACCCGGGCCCCAGCCTTCTAACCCTCCAGGCCTAGTTCCCTCCTGTTCATTCTCTGGGAGTCATCTCTAACCAAGCCTCTCCAAACCCTTGAGCTTATGTCCCCTCATCATTTGTGTCTCTCTGTGCAAAATTCGCTTAAGGTTTAATGGGAAAGATGATAACAGATTTAAGAGCAGGGCATCTAATTACTTTAGGCTATCAAAATATCTTCTTGCTTACAAAATGAGATTTATGAGCGACTGAAGAGGGATTGCAAATGCTTTAGATTCCATCATCTGCCCTTCACAAGCTGTTTACATTCTACAAGGGGAGGAAAAAACCCACACAGAATTACAGAGGGCTGGCTGGAGCCAGACCTGTGTGTCTGCGAGGTGGGAAGAAGACTCCCGCCTAAACGCTGGAATCAGAATAACTGTAAATTACTTCTGAAGTGGGCGCACAGCTGCAGAGAACATGGAGGAAAGGGGGAAATACATGCCTTTGCTATAGTGAAGAAAGAGAGACCAGGAGTACACTCTTAGCTTCAGGAGGGTCGAAGATCAGTCTAGGAATGTTAGGGGTTTATCACGACTCACACAGATCCTCAACCAACGGAAGAGACCCTTTATTTGTGGCATTTGGGGGTTATAAGCTCTAATGAGAATATAGGCACCCAGATCAAATTAAAAAGAAGGCAGCTTCTACAACTTCCAGAGTCTCCAATCACCCACTACTTACTTACTTACTGCTGTCCTTAGGAATAAATACATTTTCATCAGATTTGAAGCAGTCAGGTTCCAAACTGTTACTGCTTTGCTCTCTCTGGCTCCTCTTTGGAAAGGAGAGAATCGTGTGCCACCTTGTGGTTGAGTGACGCCACAGCAACAGGCAACAGGCACCCAAAGCCCAGTTCAGCACCAACCGCCACCCCCCTCCCCAACACAAAAACCCAACCTCCCCACCATCCTGACGCATTGTGACCCTTTGGGCAGACTTGACGGTTCCCTATTGATTTCTGGGACCATAACTCCTTATGGGACTAGGAAGCCCTTTTCTTTCTCCTGAGTTCAGCACCAAACCCACTGCTATGGACTTTATTCTGACTCACGGGCTTCTGAAGTTTTGTCGGTCTTTATGGGAGCCAAGGGCCTCACCTTTCTTCTGAGGAGTGGCCCGTGGGTCTGAACTGTCCACCTTGCATTTAGCAATCCAACGCTTACCGGGGTCGCCTGCTCGAACTTTTTGGAAAGCAGTCACAGTCATTTTGAGATTCACCCAGGCCGGGGTGCCTCTCGGCCATCCTTTCCTTTGCCATGATGGGAGACTAGTCCCCCCTGCCCCATCCCCCCTCACCTTCTGTATCGAGTTCCCCAGGCTGGGCATATGGATGTTTTTCCAGTCTGGGGCTATGATAAAGGCAGGTGCAGCTCTTTGTATCAAGACACGCCTTCCTTATGTAATGAGTGTGCGCGTACTTCAAAATACCAGGCCCGGGCCATGGCTGCACTGCATTCCAGTCTGCGGCTTCAAAAAGAACATTTTGCCTAGAAGCAGGGTGTGAGAGTTCTAGGTTTCCCAGATCCCTGTCAGCACCTGCCATAGTCAACTTTTCTTATGGTAAATATTCTAGGAGTCCCCGCTAGCATCGTGGGTTTGTGTTGAACGGCTAATCACAAGGCCAGCAGTTTGAGAACACTGGCCACTGGGAAGGGGTGAGGGGGAGGGGAGATGGGTCGAGATTTGCAGCGGCATAAATGCACAGGGGCAGCTCGACTCTGCCCTATAGGGCCACGATGAGTCAGAACTGGCTCAAAGGCAGTGAGCTTGGTTTTGAGTTTAGTTTAACAGGTATGGGACGAGCAGTGGTGGTGCCGTGGGTTGAGCGCTGGCCTGCGAAGAGCCAAGTCGGCCCTTCAAAGTCACCAACCACTCTGAGGGAGCAAGAGCAGGCTACTGGCTGCCGTGCACGTGAGCAGCCTGAGAAACAGACGCGGGGTTCTAGGGGCTGGAATCAACTTGTTGGCAGTGGGTTTGTTTGTTTTTTTTTACTAGGTGCGTAGCAATATATCCTTATGCTTTTATTTGCCTTTTTTAAGAGTCGATGTTGAGTATCTTCACATGTGCATATCTGCCCTTCATATATTGCCTTAGGTGAAGCGTCTTCAAATCTTTTGTGAATTTTTAATTGCGCCGGTACTTTGCTTATTATTGAATCTTGTGAATTCTTCATGTTTTTTTTTTTTTTTTTTGTGGCATCACTGCCCTGGTGGGAGTAGGAAGCTGCTGCTGGATTTGATCCGTAAACCCTGTGGACCACAGTTGCACACTCAACCACTACACCACCAGGGCTCAGCCGAATTCTTCATGTTTTAAAAATATGAATAGCGTATCAGATATCTCATTGATATGTTCTCTCATTATGTAGCTTGTCTTTTCACTCTCTCATTGTCTTTTGACCAGCACCAGTTTTCAATGTGATGAGATCCAATTCATTAATTTCCTCTCTACTGGCACTTGTTTTTGGTGTCATCTCTAATAAATCTTTGCCTAGCCTAAGGTCACAATGATTTTCTCCTGTTTTTTTGTTTTTTTGTTTTTTTTTTTTAAGTTTTTTATTTTAGGCAGCACTGCCCTCTGGTGGTGGGATTAGGAGGCCCAGCCTTTACTCCTGTGAGCTGGAATTGAACCTCCATCCCATTGGGCTGCAGTCCCGCGCACAACCACTACGCCACTGGGGCTCAGCCACGCCACCGGGGCTCAGCCGATTTTCTCCTGTTTTATTCTTAAGCTTTTATACTTTGGAGCTTTATATTTAGACCTATAGTCTATTTGGACCCATACATTTCCATGATAAAAGGTATATAGTAAAGCCTTTTAAATTAATTATTTTCTGGTCAGTGTGTACCCTATTGTTTCACTGTAAATTTGTTGAAAAGACTATATTTTCTCCATTGAATTTCCTTTCCACTCTTGTTGGAACTTGTCCAGTTGTTTCTATAATCGCTGTGTTCCAGTGTTCAATCTTGGTTAAGTCTATCTTGGTTATCATAGTGTCAGACAGTCTTGAAATCAGATACTGCTTCCAATACAAATCCCAGCACAGTTCATTAAAGAAATGGAAAAATGAATCACTAACTTTATACAGAAAAGAAGTAAAGCTAGGATAAACACAACATTTAAAATATATACACAAATTATGTGGGAGGGCTCTCACTTACTCCCCTGTTTCAAAGCCCGTTATGCAGCCATGGTAATCAAAACTGCTTGGTACTGGTACCAATGATAGCTGTGTAGATCAATGGATTAAAAGAGAGATCCCAGAAATAAACCAAGAACAGCACATCAGATTTTTATTTTGTGGGCATCACTGCCCTTTGATGGGAGTGGGAGGCTCAGCCTTGTTCCTGGAGAGCTGCTGCTGGATTTGAACTGTCAACCCTGTGGGCCACAGTCCTGCACAGACATCAGATTTTTTGATGAAGGACTAAAACACATTAGGCAGGGATGAGAGAAAGCCTCTTCAATAAACGGTGCTGGAGAAATCGGATCTTCACCTACAGAAGAATGCAACAAACTCATACTTCACACCCTGTACAAGAAGAACCCAAATCTATTACAGACCTAATTACAAACCTGACAACAAGGACCATTGTTGGGAAAAAAATAGGAACAGTCTTAAGGGACCTAGTGCAAGGGTTAAGTACACTCCCAAACATAATGAAAATCAGCCACATTAGAGAAGACAAATGAGAGGACAAGGTCCTTCTAAAATGACAGCACTTATGTACACCAAAAGAGGAAAGGGATTCCACAGGCTGGGAACAGTATTTGGTAATGATGTATCAGAAAAAGAACTAATTTCAAAAATCTGTAGAAAACGAAAACCTCTGAATAAGAAAAATTCAAATATCCTAGTCAAAGAATGGGCACAAGCCAAGCAGTAGATCATTGAGTGACTAAAGATGACATCCAGGTGGCCAACAATCCTGAGGAGACATACCCTCGATCATTAGCTCTGCGAGAAACGCAAATTAGGCCAACAGTGAGGGAGCACCTCACACCAGCTCTTTTAGCAGACATTGCTAAAGCAGCAGAACGTCACATAGATTGGAGAGGGTGTGGAGAGATTAGAATGCTCAGACCTTGCTGGTGGGGGTGCAGAATTGACTAGTCACTATGAAAACCACTCTGAAATCTTCTTAAACAAATGTGAATGGAAACATCAAAGGAACCAGAAGTCTCTCTGCTTGGTATATACCCTAAAGAAATCAAGAGCAGAACACAAACACATACCCACGTCCATGTTTCTTACAACAATTTCAATAATAGTAAGAAGATGGAAACCATTCAAAAGCCTATCTGTGGAGGAATGGATAAATAATCTCTGGTACATGCATGCAATGGAATATTATGAATCTCTAAGAAACAGTGATGAGTTTGCCAAATACTTCGTGACACGGACGAAATCAGACATGATATGCAGCAAAGTTAGTCAATCTCATAAAGATAAACATTTCATGACACAAAAATGAAAATAATGAAAAAGAAGTTTCACACCCAAAAACTGCAGAGGGTGATGAGGCCAAAGGTCAGATGGAACTGGAAGGGGAGGGAAAAGCTGAAGAGGGGTGGGGGGTCCAAATCAGGTACTGGAAGCCCTTCAATTTTCTTCTTTTTGGGGGAGGGGGGCATCACTGCCCTCTGGTGGGAGTAGGAGGCCCAGTCTTGCTCCTGCTGGATTTGAACAGTCAACCCTGTGAGCTGTAGCCCCGCACTCAACCACTATGCCACCGGGGCTCAGCCTTTTCTTCTTCTTTTTAGTGATATTTTGATTCTTGGTCTTTTTGTATTTCCAGTTGAATTTTGTCTATTTCTATTTTTTTTTTAAAAGCTGGTATTTTTAATAGGATTGCATCAAAGGTATAGATCAACTGGAGAGACTAAAACCTAAATACTGTCCAGTCTTACCAGCCATGAACCTGATATACTTCTCCATTTATTCAGGTTTCTTTACTTTTTATTTACAATACTTTGTCATTTTCCCAGGCTAGGTCTTAAACAATCTCTATCTGATTCAGCCCCGATACAGCAATTCTTTCTACCATTGTATGACCTCCAAACAATGTCCTTTCTAATCCTTTCCTGCCCTTCTTTCCAGTCCCTGGGGCTTCCTCACATCATTCGTGGATGTGCATGAACTCACCCAGTAGTTCCACAGGAGAAAGGCCAGGTGACCTGCTCCTCGGGTGACAGTCCCCCAAAACCCTGTGACAGCTCTGTTCTTTCACATAGTGTCACCCCGACAGCACCTGACAACTGTGACTCAACCAATGCCTTGAGTTTGAGCTAACCGTTCCTTGACTGCTCTCACGCGCTCTCTCTGATTCTGGTCACCTCCTCAGACATTCAGATCCATGACCTTAGCTCCAAGAGACCCCAAGATTCCGCTCAGAATCTTCTTCCCCTCTCGCCCATCAGTCTTGGAGACACTCCCTCTGCAGGAAACCAGACAACAGTAAAGCCGACTTCTTTTGTCTCCCACCTCTCAAAAAACTCTCACTGCTTTTTCTTTTCACACCAAACGAAAAGACTTTGAGGCCAGAATGGTGATTATGGGGGAGGGAGGAGGGGAAAGGAGAGAGGGAGGATGGAGAAAATGGTCCATATTTTGGAAAACATTGCTTTGAGGTTTTTTTCTATTTATTTGGTTGGTTCAGGCTCGTATTTTTCCATTTTGACAGAAGTGGTTCTTTAACAGACCAAAACCTTTGTCTCCCAATCTCCTGCTTTTTGTATTATAAGGCTGATATAAAAGAGAGTGGGTATGTTAATAGAAACTTTGTATGAAATTGAGTTTTATACTTGTTCTTGCCTTTAATAAATACTGGAAGTCCTGTTCCCAGTCTCTGATAAAACTGTTTATATACACAAAATTTAATATTCTCAAGTTTTCATTCTCATAGATCAAATCTATCCCCGTTGTTCAGTTATTATTCTCTCTCTCTCTCTCTCTCTCTCTCTCTCTCTCTCACACACACACACACACACACACACACACACACATGTATTTGGAGGAGATGGGCTTAGTGATATTTTCTCTGTAATTCTGAGTAGTACTTAACTAAGTTCCTAGTATGAGGACATAGCCATTTGTAGCTATGGAAAAAAGGACTAGCTTTTCTGATAAATCTCATTCCCAAATAAAAAGTAGAAAATGGGACTGTGGATATTAATGGTTCTAAGGAAAAATCTTTATAATCTACCATACATACCTAGCCTGGTTTTATTAACTTTTTGGAATAATGAACCTGTGGAGCAAGCTAATCTGATACCATTTATTAAATAAGAAAAATAGAAATGAGATCATTAAAGTGCATGGGCTGGTAGGAAGGCAAAGAAAATGAGAAATGCCTTTATGACTCTCCTGTATTTCAAAGCAGACCTTTAATTAAGATTTTTTTCCCCACCAGAGAAACTAATTCTCTAAGTCTGTACAGCCAGCACATTTCAATTTACACTTCCAGAAAATGATCCCACTGCATTAAGGGGATCCTATCGCTGCTACCCTGGAAGGAGCCTAGGCCTCCAGGTAAAGGCAGACACTGCAGTGTGGTCGGGTGATGGTTTGCCCTGCACAATTTGGGCAAACACAGAGGACACTAAAGTTACCAGTCCCTTCAGTCTTGTCTGTCTGTCCATTGATGGCGACTCTGAGAAATAGATGCTGCTGGAGGTGTCAGGCTGACTCTGACTTTCTCTAACCTGGGGCTTACTGTTTGAATGCCAGGCAAGTTGTTGGTCTCCAGGAGCACAGAGCAGCACACATTCTATAACTGCTCAGAATATTCAGAATATTCATTGAAGCCTCCACCTTGCAGCCACGATATTGAGATCAGATAGTACTGACCCAGCTCTCTTAGAAATGACTTCATCACATTGTGAGGACAGCTGCTAGCGTCAGCCGAAGACACAGGGGGATAAATCATCTGCAAGAGAAACAAGGCAGGATTAATCGGTGATCTCCCTCATTAAGGACTCCTGCTGTCATCCTTTGGCCCAGCCACCGTGCCTGTGCTTTTTAGAAAATGATCACGTTCTTCCTTCCCGCTCTTCATATGGTTTCTCTTGATTTTACAGAAATCACAGTAAAGACCAGGGTCACCAAAAGCACCTGGAGTGTGGGATGTGTCAGAAGTGGGGGCAAATCTTCCCCAGGAGACAAAGGGCCAGTCCATCCCCCAAGCTTCGTTTCCTTCTGGTACTGTTACAGGGCCACTTCCAAGTGGCGACAGACTGTCCCAGAGGACATATCCAGTTCATGCCAATTTTGCTCTTCCTCCTTTAAAAAAATAATGGCATGTAATTCACATATCATACAATTCAATAGCCCAATCATATTAAGAAGAGTCACATAGCCATCACCACACTCACTTTTAGAACATTCTCTTCTTTCTTGTACACATTCTTCTTAGCTGCCTCCTCCTCTCTGCCTCCTCCGTCTCCAATTCCCACCCCTTTCTTATCTCCTCTGGCCCTCGTCAGACTGAAAAGGGAGGTTCAGGAAGATAGTCAATTTTGAGCCTACTGTCAATGCACTTATTAAATTTTCTTTGTACCCATCATTTCATTTAGTCTTGACAATAACCTTGACAGGATGCATTTCCTGCCTATGACCCAGGTATACGGATTAAGACTTAGAGAGGGCATCTCATTTACCTAGGGTCATTGTGCTGGTTACTAAGCAACTTCCTGTCGGTTCCCAACCTTCTCTTTGTTCCAAAGCTCCGCTTTGTGGTTCTGAGGTTGGAGCTCTGCTTTGTCAGCTGCTTTTTTGTTGTTAGAGACAAGAGACTGTAAGAATACAGGAGGGACAAGGAGCTTCCTCGTACACTCTTTGCTTTTTGTTACAATCAGCAATAATTTTTCTTCACCATGGCAACAGTGTTTCCCACCTTTTCAGAACCAGTCCTTGCATAAACACTGGCCCCGACTGACTGGAGTCCTTCCTCAGAGTTCCATGACCCAATTAAGTCGCTTTCCATCTCTGATATTACGGTTCTAATCACCTTCGCTTGCATTGACACCCCCCCCCCCCTAAGCACAGGGATGGAGACTGCTTCCTGTCATCACTGTCTCTACACTGCCTCATCCTCCCTTTGCCTGCCTTTTCCTACATATGGGAAAGTGGGACATGAAATCAGGAAGACAAAAGAAGAATCGGTGCATCTGAATCATGCACAGAATGGGGAAAGTACCACAGACTGCCCAAAGAACCAACAGATCGGTCTTGAACGGCGTATAACCAGAATGCTCTGTGGAAGCAAGGATGCGGGACGGAATCTCACATGCTTCGGACATGTTATCAGGCAGGACTGGTTGCTGGAAAAGGATACCACACTCAGTAACGTCTTGGGGCAATGGAAAAAGAGGAAGGCCCTAGGCGAGGTGGGTTGATACAGTGACAGCAACACAGGGCTCAACAGAACAGTCGTGAGGATGGAGGGGGACTGAGCCGTGTTTCTTTCCCCTGTACATTAAGCTGTTGGGTTGGAATGGACTCCAAGGCACCTCCCAATAATAACACGCCTTGACGGGGCTCCGGTATTTCTTTAGCCAAGTCTCCACAATGAATTCATTTTTTGAAAAGAATCTGTCTTTCTAACCAATCTTGACTGACACCCACAGACAACAGGATTTCAAAAAAGAAATATGTGTGGTTCTACATTCTGGTCCTAATTCCTAATCTGGGTTATGTTTCCCCCAGCCTAGCGCCAAGTAGACGTGCACCCTGGCTCTGCAATGACACTTTGAGTCAAGTCTCCTTGAGAGTTTGAGTGATGTTTCTTGAGTGTATTCCACAGGGAAAGTCCGGAACATCATCATGCTGACTACTGAAGATTTGACAACGGTTTGACAAGCAACTGATAAGTGCGTCTAAACTAAGTAAAATGGATCTGGGATTAATATATTCCTAAAACGATCACAGAAGGGACACACTGTTGAACTAAGCCAGCAAGGGGGAACTTAGTATCGAGCTCTGGGTCTCCTAGAAATGTCACTTGACCAAAAGCAGAATCTCTGATATACATTTTTTACCCTAGTGAATTCATTTTGAATAAGGAAAAGGAAGAAATAAAGGAAACTTTTCTCTGGGATTTAATGAGAAACCAGTAGGAAATAGCTCCTGAAACAAAAGCGCATAAGTCTGAGGAGGGGGGGAGGGGGATCCAGGTGTGTCCTTTAGCTCTGTCACCTGGAGGATTGAGAGTCCCTGGAAACATCATTCTGGCGAGGCAGAACACAGCCCTCCAATGTTCAGAGGAAAACGCTGTCCAATCATCAGCACTAGGCAAGCTGAAAGAGGGGACAGTGTCAGAATGATGGAAAGATTTCGAAAATTAAACAAATGAGACCTGTAAGGGAGCTCAGGTGCCGTGATGGGCTATATGTTGGCCTGTTAATTGCCAGGTTAACAGTTTGAAATGATCCAATGCTCCTTGGAAGAAAGATGAGGCTTTCTGGTTCTATGAAGATTGACAGTCTCAAAAATCCACAGGAACAGTTCTACCCTGTCCTATAGGTAGACTGTGAGTCAGAATCGACTCGATGGCAGGGTTTGGACGTTAGTATCTGTGTTAGTACCTTAGTATCACCAAGACTTGATATTTCCACCCTCTTCCTTTCAGCTCTACTGCCAGGCACGAAGATGTCCATGAGGAGTGCACACAGTTAAGTTACTCAGCTAGTAACCAAAAGATGGGTGCTTCAAACTCAGAGGAAAGGTCAAACAATCTGATTTCAGAAGGTCCCATCAGGAAAGTTGCAGAGTTCTATCGGGCAACCCAGGAGGTTGCCCTGAACTAGAATTGACTTGGTAGCAACTGACTTGGTTTGGGTTTTTGAATGAGCATAGAGAAGTTTTACATTTATGTTTAATGTGTATTTTCTTTACGATGAATTTTCCATATACGTTTAGCCATTTTGATCTTATCTTCTGTCAAGGGTAGAGTCCTCTTTCTTTTTTCCAATTGTCTGAAACTGGCTCATATACCACAAATCCATTGAAGTCAGTGTGCTTTGTGACAGATACCATGCATCCCAAGAAGTCTTGACGACCCACCAGCCTTTCCCAGCAGGGCCCCTCTGGCTTGCTCTGTAGGGCCCTCCCGCCCTGCCCTGGGGGACACAGCTGGACAGGGGAATGCACCGACCCAGGCCCATGCCATATTACGGGCCTCAGCTGAGTTCCAATGGCTCCCAGGGAGTATCCATCACTTTGGGTTTCCTTCTTTTGTAAGCACTCAATCAGTATTTAGAGCTGATGGGAAGGACGCTGGTGGGTTTTCAAAGCTCTGACCCCTTTGTTTTATTTTTGTTTTTATTTATTATTTTAAAATTTTATTCCCCCTTTTATTTTTAGAGTATAACACATACAAAGAAAGCCATACTAGTCATAGTCAAATGACCTATCACATCAGAATAGCTCCTCAATAAACCCTCTGTGTACAGGGCTCTGTCATTGTGATTGTTGGCTACCCGGATGTCACCTTCAGTAAACTATTTGTGTCTTGTGCCCATTTTTGATTAGATTATTGTGTCCTTATTACAAAGGTGTTGCATTTTTCAATCAGTTTTTGATATTAGCCCTTTATCTGGTATATCACTGCCATCTATTTTTTTTCCCATTCTGTGGGTTCTCTTTGTACTTGTTTGTTTGTCTGTCTGTCTGTCTGTTTGTTTGTTTGTTTGTGGTATCACTGTCCTCTGGTGGTGGGAGTAGGAGGCCCAGCCTTTGCTCCTGTGGAGCCGCTGCTGGATTTGAACCTCCATCCCAGTGGGTCGCAGTCCTGCGCACAATCACTACACCACCGGGGCTCAGCCCTTCTTTGTACTTTTAAAAAATGAATTCTTTGATGTACATAAATGTTATTTTCAGAAGGTCCCTGCCCTCTTTTTTGGTTCTCTTGTTTTTTAAATCTTCTATTATCTTCCTTTTCTTTTCTGTTTCACTTGCTGTGTAGAGACTTCCTCCAGGGCTTGTTCAAATCTCCACAGTCTTTACACAATGGAAATTGGGAAGGTAACATTCCTTCGTTAGGCAGTACTAATTTAAAATTTATTCTCTGTTTCTTTTCTTTTCTTAATTTATGAGAATTATTTTGTTACATTTTATTACTGTGGTTAGTTAATAGCCTACAAAAGCTAGAATATGAAGGACTACATTTCTTGAGACATTTTAAATGTAGAAAAAGAACCTATTCAGATATTTCTGTTTCAGACCTGGGGCCAATAAATCTGTGATATTGAGGGTGATCTCTTAAATCTTTGCCTGGATTACTTTAAAGTCCTTTGAAAGGCTTATGATGATTCATTAGAGAAAGCCTATGAAGGTTACTGCTGAAAACTCTTACTTGGAAATTTACAAACAATCGTTTCAAGGCAAGTTTTACAATATAGTCTGAATCCACAAATACTGATGAGAAAAGACAGGTGTGCAGGACAGAATAGAACCAGATCAGTGGGTTTTTGATGCTTTGGCTCTTTATGGGAATAGAAAGTCTGGTTTTTCAAGTACTCTTTGATTATGATTCCAGATTCATTTTATATTAACTCCATCTTTTATGAAATGTTTTGCACAAAATTTCAACTGTTTTAAGGAAGGCCCCAATGATTTTTGTGTGGAATCTGGCAGGAAGTTAGTAGATTATCATTGATAATGCAAAAATCCACATTTTTCTGTGTTTTGACACTGCATCATGGTGCGTGCGCATGCATACACACACACACACACACACACTTTGCATTTCATGGGGGCTGGAGAGCTACCACCAATTAATTTTGCCAATAAAATTTTCTTTCCATGTTCACAGGAACTTATCTCTGGAAATCCTTCAATGAAATATGGCAGCTTTTAAAATTCTGTTAGAATATTTGCTTTTGATCTGCAATTTAATAAAAATTACAAAATTACTTCTGTACTTTCATAAAAAAAGAAGCCACTAAGAATTCTGTTCCCGTTTTGCAGCCCAGCTGAAAAACACGGGCCTCAAGCCAAAATCATAAAAACTTTCAATTAACCAGTAATTACTGGTGTGCTGCCATTAATATCTTTTCCTCTTTATCTCTAGTTGCTTTGCTTTCCAAACCCATAGGTCACTAATGAAGCAGTTCTGAGACAATGGCTATTCCTCCCTGAAAAGTCAGGGGAAATATAAAGAATTAAATTAGTGATTAAGGATTTAAGTTAATCGTTTTGGCCTAATTATTTAAAGTCCAGTCTTTTTTTTCTCTCTCCAGCAAACCTGAAAATACCCTATCCCCCAGTTATTAGAATCATACTGAGATCTGTAATTGTTCATTGATGACATTCATTACGCTCACATCAGAGGGTACATGAAAAAAATCCTGCTACAAAATCATAGAAACCTATATGAAGCACAATATCAAAATGGGAAACTAGTGTTTTGTGATATATTCGTGCAATCGGGCTCGATTCTTCTGAGGGCAGTGTTTCCATCACGCTAACCCTTCCCTGAAGAATTCCAAGCTCTTTGATTTATATCAAGTTAAAACAACAGGTCAGGTACCCTCCAGGGGCTCAAATCATGTTCTCTGAAAATGTTCTTAGACTTTTGGAAACAAAAAGAGATATGAAAGCACAAGATCAGGGCTGTCGGGTGGATGGGATAAGTTTCCCCAACAACCTCTCCTGACCCTCCTTGCTATTTTCCTGGTGATAGAAAAAAAATTCCTTGGTCAAACTTCCCTGACTTGTCATCTCAGTGATGCAGTTTTATGGACATTTCTTCATAGTAAGCCTCTGTGATAGTCCTGTGTCCTTGAAAAAATATCTATCAACTCTCTGCCTTGAATACATCTTTGATGTCTCCTTGACCTTCCTTTAAACATTTATCTAAAACAGCCAAGCTTCAATGATTGGGTCAGCTCTCCATCTGAAGTTTGTTAATTATATAACATATCCTGGTCATGAAATTTGTTCCCCTCCACCACCACCACCCTCCAACCCCCCACCCCCACAAGAACTATCTTTGGATTTGAAAGTAGCCTACGTAAGAAAGACAAGTGTAGTACTGAGAGGCTCCACTGATTGCAGAGAAAGGCTTCAACACGTTGTTTCTTCAGAATAAACCTGTGCATGTGTGAACTCAAATACTAATAGTGGTACTTTTTCTTACTAACCCTCATGCCCACAGGGCAAAGCCAGAAAGACACTTGAAGGACATCTGCACAAAAGTCATTATATGCTGACACATTTGCACCTGACTTTGGCACGCATACACCCCTTTGTGAATTTTTAATGACAGCCACTTTTTTTTGTTGTTGTTGGGCATCACTGCTGTCCAGTGGTGGGAGTAGGAGACAGCCTCTTTAATATTAAGAATTTTGCTTTCATTTCCAATGAAGCAATCATTTCAATAATTTTCTTAGAAATAACTTTGCCTGTTTTAAACATTAGGTTTCAAGCATTCATTTTTTTTTTTTTTTAAGGCATCACTGCCCTCTGGTAGGAGTGGGAGCCCAGTCTTGCTGCTGCTGGATTTGAACCGCCAAGCCAGTTGGCCGCAGTCCCGCACTCAACCACTACGCTACCGGGGCTCAGCCCCAAGCATTCATTTTTAACACTATAGCCACTGAGCATTATATTTCAAACCTTTCAAATCTGAATGTCTCTTTTACATAAATCACAAGACTGCCACACAGTCCTATCTACCTACCTATCCATCTATTTACCTGTCAGTGTCTGCCAGTCTGTCTACCAATAACTTCATTTGTTGAGACGTTTAGAATGAAAATTTTAATTTGAAACTGCTATAAGCACCCCAAATTATGAGATGTGTATGTACCAGAGTTTGTTTCTTTCTTTCATTTTTTTTTGTTTTGTTTTTGGGGCATCACTGCCCTCTGGTGGTGGGAGTAGGAGGTCCAGCCTTGCTGCTGGAATTGCACCTCCAAGCCAGAGGGCCGCAGTCTCGCACACAACCACTATGCCACCGGGGCTCAGCCCTCTTTCTTTCATTTTTTAAGAAAAATCATTGTGGGACTCTTACAGCTCTTATCACAATGCTTACATGCATCCATTGTGTCAAGCACATTTTGTACCAGAGTTTCTTAATCTGTTCTTC
This sequence comes from Nesogale talazaci, assembly GCA_004026705.1. Taxonomy (NCBI): domain Eukaryota; kingdom Metazoa; phylum Chordata; class Mammalia; order Afrosoricida; family Tenrecidae; genus Nesogale; species Nesogale talazaci. The sequence continues at coordinate 20,365 of PVJH01020965.1, forward strand.
TATAGATGAACATTTAGGTTGCTTCTGTTTTCTTACTACTGAGACCAGTGCTGTCATGAGCATGGGTATGGAAGTGAGAGTTTACGTCAACCTGTACCAGTGTGAAAGTGTAGGGATGGAGTCTAACCTATCCATCAGGTCACAGCTTGATGATGACTGTGTGTGTGTGTGTGTGTGTGTGTGTGTGATCTTTTTCTAAGAAACACTGGTAACTTCTCTTCCTGTTTATCCCTTCACTCTCCTCCTTGCTGGACCCATTGTTTCAGCTATTATGCCAATGCATCTTGTTAAAAAGTGTTCCTCTTCTTTCCTATTTTTCACTCAGCACAATACACATTTCCAGGGATTGGTCCCTCCTAACATGATCAAAGAATGTGAGATGAGATCTCCTCATTCTTGGTTTTAAGGAGCATTCTGCCTGAACTTCCTACAGGACAAATTTGTTTGTTCTTCTGGAGGCCCCTAGTGCACTCAACCTGCTTTTTAGCCACATCATAATTCACATGCATGTTCTTCAACTTTTTTCCTTATCCGTCATCCAGGTTTACTGTGCGTGGCAAGAGAACCTGAAGTCTTCAAAGCAGCATCTTTGTTTCCTAACATTTTGAAAGTGGTATTGCCGTATTATGGTATTGTCGACTAAGTGTTGGACTAACCACGGGGTTGGTGGTTCAAACCCAGCAGCCTTCCCTTAGGAGAGAGATGAGGTTTTTGCCCTTGTAAAGATGTATATCCTCAGAAACCGCATATATATATACTTGATTTCTGTGAGTTGAAATTGATTCAGCGGCAGTGGGTTTGGTTTTGCTTTTGTGAAGCAGATGTCCCCGATGCAATACGTCCTTTGGTCCCTTGGTTGGTGCCTCCCTGAGTATTGCATTGCCTATGGACCCAAGGACAAAAATGAAAGAAAGCCTGGACAATTTCCATCTTTTCTCTATTTATTATGATGTTGTCTATTGGTCCGGCTGTTAGAATTTTGATTTTCTTTACAAGGATTCATAATTTGTACTGAACCCTGCATTCTTTGTTTTTTTGATTAGGGAATGTTTCAAGACCTCTTTACCTTCAGCAAGCAAGTTTGGGTCATCTTCATATCACAAGGTCTTGATGATTCTTTATCCAATTCTTATGCTGCACTCTTATTCATGTAGTCCAATTTCTTGCATATGGATTGAAAAAGTATGCAATATTACCCTGATCTGTTTCAAGGACTGCCTCTTGACTATGTAGATTGTACAGAAGTACAAGTCAATGTTATTGAACTACCATTGTTTGCAATGCAGTCAAATACTTCTGCAGATTCAGTAAAACATTAGTAGACCTCTTTTCTGATATTCTTTCGTTTTGTTTTTGTTTTTTGGGCATCACTGCCCTCTGGTGGTGGGAGTAGGAGCCCAACCTTTGCTCCTGTGGAGCTGGAATTGAACCTCCATCCCAGTGGGCTACAGTCCCATGAACAACCACTATGCCACTGGGGCTCAGCCTGATATTCTTGTTTTCAACCAAGATCCATCTGATTCAGGAATGCTATCCTTCATTCTGAAATTTGCTGTTGATGTCCTGCTGCAACTATTTTTGAATTACCTTAAACAAAAATTTAATTGCATGTAATATTAACAATATTGTTCAATGGTTCCTATATTCTGTTGAGCCACCTATCTTTGAAATTGACACAAATATGAGTCCCTTCCAGTCAGTCATTCAGTTAGCTATTTTCCAAATGTCTTGGCATCAATTGGTGAGTGGTTCCTACACTGTATCAATTTGGGGAAATATTTCAATTGATATTCCATAAATTTCTGGAGCCTTGATTTTCATTAATGCCTCAATGGACTTCTTTCTATAACACTGGTGGTTCGTGATCACAAGCTACTTCTTCTTTTTTTTTGGGGGGGGGGGATTTTTTTTTTTTTGGCATCACTGCTCTCCGGTGGTGGGAGTAGGAGACCCAGCCCCACTGCTGGAATTGAACCTCCGTCCCAGTGGGCCGCAGTCCTGCTCACAACCCCTGCGCCACCGGGGCTCAGCCCCACAAGCTACTTCTTGAGGTGATTTAACAATCAAACAACTTTTTTCTGGCACAGCAACCCAACTCATTGCCATGAAGTCAGTTCTGATTCCCAGTGACTCTATAGGACAGAGTGAAACTGCCCCTGTGGGTTTTTGAGACTGTAACTCTTCGCAGAAGTGGACAGCCTTATCTGTCTCCTTCAAACCAGCTGGTGGCTTTGAACTGCTGACTTTGTTGTTAATGGCAGCTGTATATTCTTTAGATGTTTTCTAGATCGTTTGATATTTTGTCCATAGACTATCTCAGTATCGCAGCTGGAAGTTTGAATTCTGCCTTGTGTTCTTTCAGCTTGGGAAATGTTGGGCATGTTCTTCCTTCTTGTCACCCTAAAACCAGATCTGTGTACATTTAGTTATTATACTTCATTTTATCAAGATGCCTTTGATATTTTCTCCTCTTTTATACATCATCATTTCTTCCATCTGCTTTAGTTCCTCTACATCAGCAGTTCTCAACCTGTGGGGGTCGAATGACCCTTTCACAGGGATTGCCTGATTCATAACAGTAGCAAAACGACGTGGTGAAGTAGCAATGAAAATAATTTTATGGTTGGAGGGGGGGGTCACCACCACATGGGGAACTGGATGAAAAGGTCACAGCATTAGGAGCTTGAGAACTACTGTTCTAGATTTAAGAACAAAAGCTTCAGTGCTTCTTTTAACATCCATGTTGGTCTTTCATGTCTTTTTTATGACTTTTTGCTTTCTTCGTGCTGGATGCTCTTGACGTCATTCCATAGCTCTTTGGTCGATGGTGTTCAATGCATCAAATCCGCTCTTGAGCTTGTATCTAAATTCAGGTGGGATAGAGTCAAAGTTATAGTTTGGCTCTTGTGAGTGTTCTTTTTCCCCCCAGCTTCCACTGGAACCTGCAGTCAAACAGTTGATGGTCTTTCCCACAGTTGGCCTCTGGCTTGTTCTGCCTGACCATACTGCCTGCCTGCCCCATTGTCTCTTCCCCCAGACGTGGGCAATTTGCATCCTGTGTCCCGCATCTGGTGATGCCCAGGTGTATAACCTCTGTGGCATGGTTTTGAAGAGACATTTGCAATGAAGAAGTCCTTGGTCTTACAATTTTCATTAAGCAATTTCTATCACCAAGGCCATAATTTCCAAATATTGAGCCTCCCTATTTTTTCCCCATGATTTTATTGGGGGCTCTTACAGCTCTTATAATATTCCATACATCATTTGTATCAAGCATGTTTGTATACATGTTACCATCTTCATTTTCAAATATTTTCTACTTGAGCCCTTGGTAAAACCTCCTCTTTCCCCCTCCTTTTTGAAAAATAAATCATTTTATGGGGGCTTATATAACTCCCATCATGATCAATATGTGCATCAATTGTATGCAGACAGACCACATTTGTACACTTGTTGCTATCATCACTCTTGAAACATCTTCCCTCCACTTAGACCCCCAGTATCAGCTCCCCATATTTCCCCTCCCTGCCCACGCCCCTCCCCCATGAACCCTTAATAATTTACAAATTGTTAATACTTTTTCATATTGTACACTGTCCGATGTGTCCCTTCACTCACTTCCCTGTTGTCTGTACCCCAGAGAGGAGCTTATATGTAGATCCTGCTTATACGTAGATCCCCCTTTGTGCTCCACCCTCCCGGTAGCACCACTCCCACCACTGGTCCTGAAAGGATCATGTATTCTGAATTCCCCATGTTGCCAGCTCCAGTGTACATCCCTTGGTCTAGCTGTATTGTCAGGTAGAATTGAGATCATGATAGTGGGTGGGAGGAAGCATTTGGGAACTCGAGAAAAGTTGCACATTTCATCGTTAATACACTGTACCTTGACTGTGCTGCTCATTTCCCATTTCAATCACCAACATTCATCAATGCATCTTGAATGCATGTTTGATCAACTTCACGCTGAATAGTTCACTAGCATTCTTTTAATTTCTTCATCATTGGCCATAGTGTTTTGGGGGAAATGTGAATAATCGTTGTATTAACTGATCTTTTTGTAGGAGTATAGCTATTATACTATCATAGACAACTATGCACTTCAAGATAGAGCTTGAAATCTTCTATTTGATAATGCCTGTGATGCCACACCTCTTGAAGTTGTCATTCCTGGTGGAGTCAAGCACGTTATTTTCTAATTCAAAATGACTGGTGCTGGTTCATTTCAGCTCACTGCTGCTGAAATAAAACCTATTCTTTAGACCTGGCATAACCAAAAGGTGGTGATCTAATAAGATTTTCCCATTCAACTATTGAGCTTAAGAAGTATATTTTTATCAACTGAAGATAAACAAAACAAATGCAAAAAAAGAAAACTTATTCTGTAGGCACCCTGCTTCTTTTTTATGACTTTCAATTTTACTTAACATGTATAAAGGTAATGTACAAAGCAAAATGTACTTCAGCTTATATACCTATCCACATATATGTATGTATGAATATTTATAAATATAAACAGATATTATTAAAGCAAAGGAGGTAACCAGAGAAGGAAACTTGAAATTGTAAGATAATACTCTGTGAAGGGGTTTGCAACCTCAACTTTAGAATTTTTAGTAGTATTTCTGATTTCTATCCACTAGATGCCAGAACACATTCTTCCCTAGTTGTGATACATAAAAATCTCCCCAGGGAACGAAATCACCTCTCCTGCCACCCCCACTCCTTCATTGAGAATCATGCTCAATGCTCTTGGAAGCAGTGGTCAAGAGCTCAGATGACACGATGCATTGGGAAAATGTGCTACAAAGACCTCTTTGGTGTGTTGAAAGACAAGGATGCTACTTTGAGGACTAAGGTGTGCCTGACACAGAACACAGTATTTTTAATCTCATATGCATGCGAAAGATGGGTACTGGATAATTAAGAGCAAAGGAGTATCTTTGGATTATGATACTGGCAAAGAATATTAAAAGTACCCTAGACTGCCCAATAGACAAACAGATCTGTCTTGGAAGACATGCAACCAAAATGCACCTTAGAGGCAAGGGGGGTGAGACTTTTCTCCCCCATTGAACATGTCAAGAGACCAGTCTCTGAGGAAAGACATCAGGCTTGGTAGTGCAGAGAGGCAGCAAACCTGAGGAAGACCTTTGATGAGGTGGGTTGGCGCAGTGGCCCTGACCTAGCACTCAGGAAGATGGTGGAGGACGGAGCCAGGGTTTGTTCTGTGGTCTCACCACGAGTCAGCAGTGCCTTCGCAGCACCTCTTAGCCACCATCACTGATTTTATGTGATTGTGGGTTATGTTTTTATACGTTACTTTTCTGATAGACGATCATTTTCCTCACAGCAGCCACTGTATTTAAATCTTCAAACTCTGCTACAGAGCCTGGCGTTTTGACTGGTACTGACGTACAGTGACCCGGGGCACAACAGAATGAAATGCTGCCCCAGTCTGGTTCTTCTCCACAGTTATGTACATTGGGTCACTGAGGATCAGAACTACCAGCAACTACCAGCCCCTCCGTGATACGCTCTCCTAGAGTTCAGCAGCAATGGCTGTTTTCAGAGTGCCTGGCTTTCATTGTTGTGGCTGTGAGATGGATGGAGCCCGTACATCAGAAGAAGACCCTACCTGGCGCCGCCTTGTCCTCACAGCGATTGCTGTGTTGGAGCCTCGGGTTGCAGTCCTGGTGCCCAGCCATCTCTCAGAGGATCGTCCTCTTTCTCACCCTCAGCCCTACCGAAGACGATGCTCTTCTCCAGGGACCGGCCCCTGCTTACCTCATGTCCAAAATACATGAGATGCAGTGTCACTATCCTGACTTCTAAGGAGCATTTTGTCTTCCATTGCAGATTGATGCACTCTTCTCGTAGTTCATGGGGTAGTCAACAGTCAGCCAACATCATACTTCAAATTCAAATACATTACTTCTCTAATCTCTTTTATTGAGTATCCAAAGTTTAAATGCATGTGAGGTGATTGAAAATGTCATGGGTTCAAGAAATAGTGAAGACAATTTGACAGTGTCGGAAAGCAAATTTACTTATAGGGCTATAGAGAGCTTCCAGTGGTAAGGAAGAAAAAAAAAACTAGAGCAATTTATAATAATAATAATAGCCTTATAATCACAGTCAATTGGAATAATTTGTTTCTGCTAGAACTAATATAATAAGAAAGTGGGCAGGTTAATATATATGTGTATATATATGAATTTATAGTATGCATATTACTTTCTAATATTGTTACTGAAGAAAAGAAGGAAGAAGAAAAAATCCACTTAAACAAGCAAGCATTCACACTCATTTTGGACGATACTTATTATCCAGGTCACAGATGCCAAATAGGAATACGAGTAAAATTGCTGTCGATTGCCAGGTCTTTCTCCAGCAGGGTGCCCGGGTGGGTTTAAACCTCTAAGTGTTAGGCTAGCAGTTGAGCGTTGAATAATTTGAGCCATCAGGCCTCCTACCAAAAGGTAAACAGAAAGCTATCTGGTTTCGAGGAGCAAACTGGGGCTCTAAGTATCCCTAGACAATTGTTCTACGCTGCAGCTGTAGCAAGCACTCACAGTGGTCAGGCGATCCATCATTGTGTATGTAAAAGGACACCTGTGAAGACAGGAAACTCAATACAAACTTAAGTGGCCGCCTATTCAGAACTAAAACAAAACAAAACAAACAAACTACAACACTATGGTGAAGTGAAATCCCTTAACATTTCCCTTCTAATCATGTCTCTCGAGTTCAGTAGTTCTCACCTACCTTTTACACAGTTCCTCATGTTGTGGTGACACCCCCCCCCTCCATCCATAACATTATTTTCATCACTATTTCATAAGTGTAATTTTGCTACTGTTATGAATTGGACAACCCCTGTGAAAGGGTTGTTCAACCCCCAAAGGGATGGCAACCCACAGGGTGAGAACCACTGCTTTAATTCCTACCAAATGAGTAGGTATGCCTATGCATATAGAACACATACACTCCTAATAGAGGGGATTGGTCAGTGGAGTTGCCACTGCCCCAGCTCTAAGAGAGGAACAGAGAGCATCCCAGGACCATCAAAGAAGAAGAGCCACCAGCAGAGCATGATTGAGATCCCTGCCTAAAGTGGCAGAGGCCGAGACCAGAGATATGAGAGGCTGCAGCATAGAGACCATGGGACAAAGCAAAGGAGTCAGGCCAACACCAGAGGCCGAGGCACGGAGACCATCACATAAAACAGAGGAGGAGTACTGAGACTATAGGAGACTGTGAGAGCGAATAGCAGATTTTCTGGTGTCTGGAAGTGTCTGAAAGACTGCGAATCTGAGGGAGAAACAAGGGTGATGGCTGAGGAGAGGCACTGAGGTGGACAAAGTCTATATCCTTAATGTTTCTTGCTCCTTACTTGGGATAACCTGTCAACATCCCTAATAAACATCCATACTCATTTTGTCTTCAGTCTTTTAAGGCATTGCAACAGATTGTGGAACCCAGCAGAGAAGTAGAGTTCTGTGGGATGAACTGGCAGTGTCAGAATGGGGTAATGAAGGATGGAGGCTGGAGGTGTGCCTGGCCTCTGCCTCATGGCAGGAGGCCTTGGGCTATTATGGCAAGAGATTCTCCTCTTTTTTGCAGCCAGAAGCCAGATGTGACCTTTGCTCAGTTTTCTTAAACACCCAGGAGATTCTTTTGGGGTTAAGAGAGTGTGGTAGTTATATAATCTGATGTCAACTGGTGGATGGGTGGGGAGGGGAGTCTAGCCTATCAATCAGGTCACAGCTTGATGACCTCATTTGGAGGTGCTAAGGAGATAAATAGCTCACTGGAGGCAGGACACTCCCTCACTCCTGGAGAGACATTGCCGATGACAAGCCACATGAGCTACACTGGTGTAGCCAGAGCCCTGGAGCTGGAGGAGCCTTGTGGAACCCACCCCAATGAGGAGATGCTTGCACCACCACTGGATCCACAAGATCGTCCACCCACTGACCTGTGATCTTCCTGCATTTGGCATCTTTATATATGTTTCATTAAGTCTGAAGAAGAATTCACAGATTGGTATTGGGTATATGGGCTAATATTGGATTTATGGACTTGATCTGGACTGGGCTAGGATGTTTTCGCAATCCTTAGCTGCTCTTGTGTATAAAGTTTTTTCTTACACACATATGTGTGTCTATGAATTTGTTTCTCTAGTCCGCCTGGAATAACACAGAGAGTAAGCCCTGGTAATTGGACTTCAGCGTCGGCCTTTGATAACATGCTTAAAACCAAAGCACTGCACGCAACCACAAGGCAACTGCACCCCAATACCCTCTCATACAAAAAGTTCCTGCCCGAGGCTTGTTCTCTACCTCCTTACTATTAAAATATGGGAAGACGGCGCTAAAACATGACAACAGTCTGGGGATTTGGCTAGGCTCCATGGAATGTAAGATGCCTTCTATAATGGTTTGAGACAACTAGAGAGTCTCCTACCACATAGCGAATGCTTGTGGTATTCCTTATGCTCCAATCACCATTCATTGGATTTTTCCTTTGGGGAATTAACCCATTTTTTCGGTCGCAAATTTTGGTGAGGTGACCTGGTCTTCATCTGGGGAGAATTGAAGCCAATCATCCCCTTCCCCCATCTTTTAGCCCCAGCACAAGAGAGAGTGGATACCAGCACTCAGAGGGAGGAGGCAGCAGACGACCTCCTGTTGTGAGTGAAATGTGCACTGGGACTGCTGCAACTATTTTACTACCAGACAGGGAACAGGCTTGATGCAGGCAGGAAGAGCCAAGACATGTTGGAAAAGATAAAAGAAAGGCAAGACTGAGTCTAAATCTCTGAATCAAAATGAACCTAGAGCAGGACTAACCCTGACCTATTGAGTTCATATAAATCAACAATCCCCATGTTTTTATCCTTACACTCAAGTCAGGGCACAGGAGCTTTTGATCACTCGCAGCACAAAGGATTCTAAGGCATCTGTAGGCTCAGAAGAGTTTTAGAAAGGTACAAGTGGACATGAAACATGAAGCTTCACCATACAGCTGCCACTGTGGAAGGGCACTGGGCACCTAAGATAGAAGGAAGGCTTATTTTCCATTGTGTATGTTAGTGAACTCTTTCTGTGGTTTTTCTTTGTGTGTGTGTGTGTGTAATTTTCTTTCTTTTGAAATTCCCTTTCATTTGAATCTTCCCCCCATCATTTTACTGAGGTATGTATCACATATTTCCATAGTTCAACTCTATTTAGCAAGAACTGGATAGATGTCACCACTGTAAGTTCCAGAGCGTGCGCGCGCGCGCGCACACACACACACACACACACACACACACACATACCCACCCCACCTGGAGTTAGTATTTGTTCCTCATGACCCTCCAGCCTTCCCCTCACCTCAATCCTCAACAAGCCAGACACCAATTATAGTTTCTTTTCATGTGTCATCCTGTGCTTCATATACAGGAAAACATAGCAAGAACCTTCATTAAAAAAACCCACAACAACAATGGGAAACAACAAATATATATATATATATATATATATATATACATATATATATATATAAAGACCAAAGACAATTTTAAAATAAACCAGAGTAACAGTCTCTGTCAAGAAAAATCAGGAAATATTGACAGCTAGAACAAATCTAAAATGGATCCAAAGGGAGAGTTTATGACCAGGTGACACATTATAACATAATCAAATTTACAACAGTCTCTTCTGATAGCAAGGTTTTTTTCAAGTTCTTCAACTGTGATCAGAGAATATCCACCAGAGACTGAATTGATGTAGTTAGATTTGGGGATCTCATTGTCATTCATAGCCATCTGAAATTTGAACTCTGATACTTTACCCTCCTTCAGATTTGGATTTTGATATTTATCATTCTTGGATCATTCAGGCTGGTGTGCTTCTTCATTGTGAATTTAGCTGACTTCTTACTTAGAAAGCTGTTTGTTTGAACACAAGCTTTTAAGACCCCAAATGTTATTCACATTTCTATGGAGTGTGTGCATCTCTGGTTTCCTTTAGAGGCCCCATTATCTTTCTATGACAAAGCATATTAGCAATCATCCCTTTGGGTTATAAGGTAGTTCTATTGATAGTGTCTTTTATCCAATGGCATAGAATTTAGCATACTGTTAAGAAAAAGAAGTCATGCAAGTATAGACCAGCTCCAAATTGCACATTGTTGATGTGTACAACTTGAACTCTTAATGAATGAGTTGTTTACATTGACCCTGGATTTGTGTGCTAGCAGAAAATTTCCTGTAACATTGGGCAGAACCTTGTCAATCAGATTAATACATGTCATACCAAAGCAAGGATAGCATTAAAATAGTAAACATATGGTGGTTCTGTGCTACCTTTCACTGGATACCCACATAGCAAGGAATCTTAACCAATCCCACAACCTTGGGATTGTCTCTTTCTTCACCACTGGATAATTTCAGCTTTGAGTTTAAGGGCTGCAAGTGATTTTGAGGTAAAAGCCAGTTTGTTCAGTGGGATTTCCACATCACCAAGAGAAACTAGGGCAAATGTGTGTAACCAGGAACACAATGCTAGGCTTATTCACCCCTTGAGTTCTGTGAACTACTTGTTGAGCTTCCCTTTTTGATGTGAAGTCACTTCTCCCTGTTTGCCCATCAACAGAAGTAGAAATGCCTCCTCTGAAATGTAGATGCCCCTCCCCTGATCTTGACTTGCCTTTGCAGTAAGGTTCCCTTCTCACGCCTGTGACCCTCTCTGTGGATTTGGTGTGACCTTTTCCCAAATTTGTGTAGCATCAAATGTGTAGCCTTCTCCCTCCCCCCCTTCTTGAAGGAGTGACCCCAACTAAGGGGAGGACTCCTCTTTACTCCTAAGACATACTTACAGGAGTGATGTATGACTCATAGGGGCTAGGCAAACTCTCTACTCCTGTGTTTGGAAGATAAGACAGAAAGTTTACGTGATCTATAATTTTCTATTTTAAAAAAGTATAGACATTTTCATGCCCTAAATATGTGCTTCCCAAACTTTGGACTAGTCGCATCTGACCCCTCTCTAAATGATTTAAAATCACAGGTTCTTCCTAAGATAAAGTTCAATGGGTCTGGGAAAAGACAGTAGTATCTGTATTTTTGCTTAAAATTTAAAAAGCCCTATGGGGGGTGGTTCTCATCATTGGCTGCATGATGAAATCTCCCGGAGAGCTTCCCAAAGTACTGACTCCCAGCCCCTGCCCCAGAAAAATTACATCAGACTCTCCAGGGATGGGACCCTGAGGTTGGCATCTTATAGAAGCACCCCAGACTAACATTTAAAAGTCAGATCATGTCAGCTGTGAGAGAGGACATAGAGCAACGGGAACTTTCACGTATTGCAAGTTGGAATATGCATTGATATGTCATATATGCACAAGTATAAGCTACTCAAATATCAGCCGAGATATATAATTTCACCATGAAAACTGCATTAAAATGTGCTCAAAAAACTTGGTTTATACTTGAGTATATAAGTAACTATTTTGGATGATGTTTAGCAGTATCTGCTAGAGTGAAAAATGTATCTCTCCTATGACCCAGCAGTTCCACACCTAAATACCCAAGAATTTTATGTATGGAACTGAAAGACATGTACCAAAGACATAATACAGTTGTTGTGAATAATCTTGTTCCCCAATGGGGAACCCGAATATCCTCATTCAGGTTGTCGTTAGGTTCCACTGCGTCTGTACTGACTCACAGTGACGCCGTGGACAGCAGAATCAAACACTGCCTGACCTGCACCGTCCTCATCATTATTGTACCCACTATGTCAAAATATCATGTCTGGGACCTTCTTCTCTGTCACCACCCCTCTGCTGTATCAAGCATGGTGCCCTTCTCTAGGGACTGGTCTCTCCTGATACCCTGTCTAAAGTTCATCAGACAAAGCCTTGCCATCCTTACCTCTCTGGAGTTATTCTGGTTGCACTTCCTCCAAGACAGGTTTGTTCCTTTGGCAGTCCTTGATAGTTTCATTATTCTTTGCCAGAACCATAATTTAAGTGTATTGATTTTCTCAATGCGTTGGCTTCAACAATAATAGAATGAATGAATTGGTATATGTTCCTCCAATCAAATACTGCATGCAATGTGGAAGAATAAACATGTAAATACTTATTTATACGACATGGGTGAATCCTACAGGCCTTCTGCTCAACAGAAATCTCACACAGAGATATATCCTATTCCAATCTGTTTTGCTTAATTTTACAATTATTTACAGATACGATATTTTGTTTTTACAAATTAGAGGTTTGTGACAATCATGGGACAAATAAGCCATCGGTACCTTTTTTTTCCCAGCAACATGTGCTCGCTTTAAGCCTCTGTGAATTGAATTATGGATTGTTATAATATCTGTGAAAGTTCTCAATAAAATGATTAAAGTTAATAGTAAAATAAATAAATTGCTCCAGCAAGTTGGCGGCTGAATTTCCACAGAGGTCTCATCGGTTGTTATAAGGGGAGTTTTCAACCCTGGTTCCAGGAACTGGTCTCTCCTGGCAACATGTCCAAAGTAGAGGAGTTGAAGTCTCGTCATCTTCCCCCCTAAGGAATAATCTGGCTTTTCTTCTTTTAAGACAGATTTGTTGGTTCTTTTGGAAGTCCATGACACTTTCACTCTAATTCAAGTGAATCCATTCTTAAGTCTTCCTTACTCCGTGTGTGACCTTCACATGTATGTGAGGCTATGAAAATCCCATGGCTTGGGTCAGGGCACCTCACGTTGGGTCAGTCCTCAAGGTGACCTTGCTTTATAGCACTTTAAAGAGCTCTTGTGCTGCACAAGGGAGTAAATATATTAATTCATATAATGACACCACTAGGAAATATGGCTTCAGCCTAATGCTTATCTGCATGTTTTTCTCTCCTGTACAATGTTCTGAGCTATAGATATGTTGCATTTTTTAATACTGTACAGTGAAAAAGTTTCTTTGCATCATAGATGAAAAGTGCAATTGATCTTAAAGATCTATTTCTGTTTTTCAATTATGCTCACAGCTAACTGACGAGAAAGCCAATTACATTACTCTGTCAGTGTTGCTGTCCTGGCTCCAGCAATTTCCTAACAAAGTGCTGCAGCTCTGTAGAGAACTAGTCTGGGGAGCACATTCCATGAGAAGGCGAGGGCATGGTTTTTCATTCTCCATGATGCCAGTAACTGGAATGAAGACAAGCAATTAAATCGACCCCTCAAACTGGAAGATTCCTGTGGCAGTCATGTACTCATGTGCCAGTGTCGTGGTTGGGAGTCTAGGGGTGGAATCTAGCCTGTCAATCTGGAGATATCCAGTGAGACCTCTGTATGGGGATGGCTTTCTTCTGAGAATTCTGGGACAACTCGTAGTATTTCCCAGTTGGAGGAGAGAGATTTGACTCGGTCTCCTGGAGTCGGTATACCGACAAGACAAGATAGTGGCATGTGGATAGATCCTGAGTCCTGGTACCTGGAGGAGCCGGAGGAGAAGCCACAGAGAGACCCCTGCCATCGCTGAGATGCTTCTGTCACCAATGGATAATGCTGATGGGTCCTGAGTCCTGGTACCTGGAAGAGCCGGAAGAGAAGCCACATGGGCTTGTCCTGATGGAACCAGACCTTGGGGACCGGAGAAGCCACAGAGAGACCCCTGCCAGCACTGAGATGCTTCTATCACCAATGGATACTGCTGATGGGTCTTCAGCCCTGAAAATGAGGAGCCTTGAGGAGACCCCTGCCAACATCAGGATGCTTTTACTGCCGCTGGATACACAAGACCCTACACCCACTGGCCTGTGATTCCCCTGGTGTCATTGCATGTGCTTTGTGAATTGGAAGGAGACTTTATAGGTTGGTATCAGACATACAGGCTAATATCAGAGTTATGACCTTGGACTGGAGTATGTTGGGATGCTTTCTCAATGTTCCATTCCTCTTGTATATAAACCTTTCCCTTATATCCACACGCATGTTTATGAATTTGTTTCTCCAGTCTACCGGGACTTACACAATTTCCATTGGTTTCCTAGAATGAACAGCAATCTCATCCAGCATTAGGATGATAACATCCTCAAGACTTTTACCATTTAAGATTGAAACTGTCCTTTCCATACAAGTGGGTTTATTCACTGGCTCCCAAAAAGAAAGGGGAAAAAATCCTTTTTCTACATCTCAATAAGTTACTAAAAGTTACACTATGTAAAACACTGTGATCAGAATGCAAAGCAAGTCAAACTCAAAACCAAAGCAGTCACCATAAAGTTGACTCTGCCTGAAGTGACCCAATGTGGGATAGTGTCAAAATACTCTCACATGGTTCTGGATGGCTGATGTTTTCAGAGGGAGATCACTAAGTTTTTGTTTAATGGAGCAACACTGGGTAGGTATGAACCACCAACCTTTTCGTAGTCAACATGTTAAGTGCTGCACGTTGCAAAACCCCCCACAAGGCAAATAAGGCCTTGTGGGGCAAAAGGTTTATCAGAGACACATGGCATGAGAAAAACAAACAATGATATAGACTTTATCAAGGAGTTTTAAAAAGAGGCAGATCACAGAATTCCAAGGATTCAGAGGTGGTTGAGGTCACCTCACTTTGAAAGGAGCCAACTGCCCACTGTTCCCAGGGCACATTTACATAAAGAGCAATGAGAACAGTGGTTCCCATCCATCCTTCCTAATGCTGAGAACTTTTAATACACTTCCTGATGTTGTGGTGACCCCCCACTATAAAATTATTTCCATTGCTACTTCATCATTATAGTTTGCTACTGTTATGAATCGGGCTACTCCTAGGAAAGGTTGAGAACCATGGAGTTAGAGGGTAAGAATAATGGAAGAGTGATTCAGATCCTCCTGTCTCCCTCTGTTTCTCTCCATTTCCATACACTCTGCCTCTCTGAGTTAAGCAAGCTGAAGCTGGGGTGGGGGGTGGGTTGTACTGTGACAGCTCTCTACTAATTACTCTTATCCTATAACAGATGGTGTGGCACTTAGAGTTTATGTCAACTTGCACCTGTGTGAAAGTGTAAGGGTGGAGTCCAACCTAACAGTTAGGTCACAGCCTGATGATGCCTCCTTAGAGATTGTGATAGTTACATCATCTCACGTCAACTTAAAGTGTAGGGGTGGAGTCTAACCTGTCAATCAGGTGACAGCTTGATGGTGCCTCCTTGTGGGTGTGACCTCCTCATACAGTGGATCCAGGGAACTTTCTCTCTCTTTCTCATCTCCCTTCACATTTCTGTTGCTGTCACTTCAGGACCTGTGACAGTTCTGGAGATGCATTCACTGCCATTGGGTCCCCAACACTTTGCACCCACTGATGATGCACCTGCATTTTGCATCATTGCATGAGTCTGAAGAGGAACTTATGGATGAGTATCAGACTTATGGACTTGGACTGGGCTAGGATATTTTACTGATACATACCATATATACTCAACCATAAGCTGAGTTTTTCAGGATACTTTTTAATGCAGTTTTGTGGTAAAATTAGGTGCCTGGGTGGATAATAGGGTAGGGTTATATTCGAGTATCTATGGTAATTACTTTTTGATGTAAAGTTTCCTCTTACACCTATATGAGTGTGTGATAGGTAAGGCTATTGTGCCAATCTGACCAATAGGAACATGTGTGATTAATCAGGTCACAGTTTAATTGGAGGACAGAGACAAGTGGCTCAGCAAGATCCACCCTTCTCTTTCTTGCTATCTGGTGATTGGGCCACCATGAGACTGTTACAGATATTTCTCCACCTCAACTTGTGAGCTATGTTACCTATGGACATCCAACCTGTGGATTGTATCACTAGAGCGTGAGGTTCCTTTGAGACCTGCTTTGCCACACTGCTGGTGTATACATCGTTTGATCTTGAGGCGGGTGGATCCTGTCATTTTGCATTGCTTGAGTTCAACATGCTATCTGGGCCTGCTTTGTTAAGCTCCTGAGATGCAGACTGTTGGTGACCCCTCCTGCTCTTTGCCATCTGTGGGAGGACTCTGCCTGCATTCCCCAAGGGAAGACTCAGCTAATGAGGGCTGCTGAGTCCAAGGTAAAGTTGAAAGACTTCCAGTATATAAACTAGTGCACAGAAGTGAGTTGAACTAAGCTTTTTGTACTGCTGTGTAGACTAATCGGCAGTTATATTCCTTGCTGCTGTATAAACCTATCTATGTGTGTGTGCATGATCGTAAGTGTCCTGGTTTTGTTTCCCAGAGAACCCTGCCTAACACAGAGTACCATTGGATTTGTTTCTCTAGTCCACCTAGTCTAACACAGAGATATATCCTTTTGCCCCCTCACCTTCCTCCTCCTCTGTATCTGCAGCCCCATGGGGTCACTGACCAGAGAAGCTGTCGATGCCTTGCCATGTTTCCACCAACCTTGGATCCATGAGACTTGGCACCCACCAGCCTGTGGTCTACGTGTTTCCCATTTCAGCTTTCTGCATCATCAGCCTGTAGTAACATGAGCCTAAAGAGGCTTGTGGCTACCATCAGGTTCATGGATTTGAGTTGGACTGCACTGAGATGCCTTCTTGATATAAAATCACTTCTTGTTATTACTTCTTATACATATATGTGTCCGGTTTTGTTTCTCTAAGCAACGCAGGCTAACACAGATGACTTATGTCTTTCTCTACCAGAAGGCTTTGTTAGTGCTGTTCCTTTTTCTTCTTTCCCCTTGAAATAATATCAATGTGAACACCTAGCATGTAGATAGCCCTGGTGATGTGGTTACTGTAGGTGTTTTATCTTCACTTAAATTTAACAAACGCTCAATGAAGTAGCTACCTAGTGTCCAGTATTACACATTAAAAAAATGGAGTCAGAAAGAGTCACAAATTACTATATACTAGAGCCAAATCTGAGCCTAACTACACTGAACCCATAACCCAGACTACTTACACTCTCATCCAGAGCCAGGCATGGGACACCGCTCCTTGAGAAAGGATTCCATGAAATAGGGACTCACACTTACAATTGTGAGTTGGGAGGGGGCTTACAGGGAAAAGCACAGTTGGTTCCATCTCATTCATCCTCACAAGGTAGCATCACTTATCTTACAGCTGCCCCACGTTTCCGGGTCCATCCCTCCTTCTTTCCTAATGGTTATGACCTTTGGCCTTGTGTAAATGCTGCTCTCAAATAGTTATTATTTCGATCTCAAATAGCTGTTAGCCTAAGGAGTGCTTACCTCCCTGGTTTTATTGTTTCCCTTGTAGACCTCTCTATTGAAGACAAAACACCAAAACTGCAGTGCACTGCTATGGAGTGGGTTTTGACGCATGATTTTCAAAGTTTTAAATCTTATGGAAACAGATATCTCTAGCTTTCTCCCATGGAGCACCTGGTAATCTTGAAACACTGACCCTGTGGTTAGCGGTCCCAAACTTAACCAGACAGCACCACTGAGGTGAGTTCAGTTTCAGACTTGAAAGGTGACTGGGAGCTATGTATGGTCGTGGGGGTTCCATGAGCCCAGTTGTTGGCAAACTGCGGCTCATAAGCTGTATGTGGCTCTTCCAGTGTGAACATGAAGCTCTGAAGTCACACTGAAAACATCCGAAGGTGATTATTTCAGATCATGGTGATTTCATTTGATTGGAAAAACCTATTTAAGGCTCTTGAGTGATTTTTAAAGTTGTTAGGAGGGACAGGATTGGCTCTTTGGTCTCAAAAGTTTGCTGACCCCTGCACTTGTCTATAACTGGCCTGGAAGCCTGGGGTTGCTGGTTTTGTGTGTGTGTGTGTGTGTGTGTGTGTGTGTGGTTGTTTGGGGGTTTTGCGTGGAGGGGGTTTTGAATGCTAACTTTGAGTTTTGTTCCACATTTTAATCCCACTTTCTCCAGGACCCTCTAATACAGTGGTTCTCAACCGGTGTGTTACCACCCCTTTGGGGGTACAACAATTCATAACAGTAGCAAAATTATAGTTATGAAGTAACAATGAAAATAATTTTATGGTTGGGGGGGTCACCCCAATAGGAGGAACTGTATGAGAGGGCCAAGGTATGAGGAAGCTTGAGAAACACTGCTCTCCTGTGATTGCTTTCAGAGCACTTGGTCATGGTAGCTGGGCACCATCTAGTGCTTCTGTTCTTAGAGTCTGGGAGGCTGGTGCTCAGACAGTTCACTCACCCCTTGGATTATTTCCATTCACCTTGGACCTTCCCTCTAGATGTGGAGAGATGAAGAGAGCTAATGAGCTTGAAGCAGCTCTTACTGCTTAGATAGTATCTGAAGTTTTTGTTTATATTTATTTCTGTTCGTAAATGGAGCCCTGGGGGCATAATGGTTATGCCTTTGTCAGCAGTTCAGAACCACCAGTTGCACCACGAGAAAAATGGGGCTTTCTACTCACACAAAGAGTTACAGTCTTGTGAATTGACATGGACCTGTCTACCCTGTCCTCGTGGGTCTCCACGAGTGGGCACCGTCAGTACCTCTGCTCATGTGCATATCATCTCTGTAGTTATAGGATAAAATATTGAGTTCAGGGAGTATGACTTTCAGGGCCAATTAGAAACCCAACCTTGTTAGGGAGACTTCACCAGAGTGTGGGACCCCAGAACATCTGAATCTCCTTTTCTGTGCCTCTCACTGTTACGGGCAGGGTGTGGAATACATGCCTGATGCTCCAAAATAGTAGCTGGTTGGAAGACAATAAGGACACAAAATAAATTTATTTCAAAATGTTAGGCATAAGCTCCGCAGGCCCCTTCCATCCCTCAGGCGCCACTTTGCATATTTTGTGCTGCAAAACAAATAATAAATAATGGCAGTAGTGCTTATTATAGAACTTTCAGATGAATTATGACAGACTAATAGCAAGCTTGCCCCAAAGTAGCATCTGACCAAATGCATTAGTGTGATTACTCCAGGCTCTTGAGTGAATTTAAATCTCTCTCTCTCTCTCTCACACACACACACACACACACACACACACCTCACAGCAATGAGTCACCTTTTCATGAAAGAAGGGAAATGGAGTTGGAGAAGTAACACTCACAAGCCACAAGCTACAGCTAATGACCAGAGAGAGAAAGAATGACCTACAGAATGCTTGCCTCTGCTCACAGTTCATCCTCTCAGCTTGGCCCCCCTACCAGAACCACATGGGCTATGCCTTTTGGATTCTTCATTCTGTCACAAGGGCCTGGAACTGCTAGGTTTCCTGCCAAGATTCTGTTGCTATAAATCATGACTGTTCAGAGCCGAGCGCATTATACACCAAGACCAGCCCTGCCAAGATGAAGAAGCCTGCAGACAAGAGTCTGCTGTATAGTTTTCTCCTTAGGGTCTGAAATAAATATTTCTAAGGAAAACTTTTCATGTACTAGGGATCTGTGATGAATAGGTGCTGTGTCAGCTC
>PVJH01020966.1:0-39496 GCA_004026705.1 Nesogale talazaci
TAGAGGAAACTTGTATGCATCATCACTGCCTGGCTGCCCCCCGACTGGTCTGTCTCCTCCCCGTGACTCCCCTGTAAAGGGGTGACCAATTACCCACCAGTGGGCCTTAGGTCCCCACCCTGCTCTCCTCCTCCTATGTAATGATGTGATTCTTGTTCTTTGGTGCTCAATATCTGCTCCCTTCGGCCCCTCTTGATCACACATGCTGGTGTGCTTCCTGCATGTGGACTTTGCTGTTTCTGTGCTGAATGGTGACTCGATTATCTTCAAGTCTTTGAGACTCCAGGCCTTCAATCATTTGTTAGCTGGGTACCATCGTTTCTTCTACTTTGTTTGCCTTTGTATCCATTTCTCATCAGCGATATCGGGAGTCAATTGGTCCATTGATTTTGATTTTTGTTCTTTGATACCTGATTGTTTCAGCACCTCATGATTGCACAAGTAAGTGAGCTTCTTTTTATGGTGGGTTTTGTTGCTTCTGAGCTAGATGGCTGGGTTAGAACAATCACTGCATGTGTGTACATGCATGAAACACCACCCGGATGAAGATAATGGACATATCTAGCTCTCCAGCATGCTTTCCCAGGCTGCTTCCTAGCCGAATCTTCATTTTAACAACCAACCAGCCATGATGACCAGTGATGCCTTCATGTTTATTGGCTATCCGATGTGTACACTGGTGCGTGCCCACACACATCAATTTCAAGGCCCAGCTGACGGATCAGCCTCAGAATCATGGACGGAGCTGCAAAGATGTGTTGTCTGCACTCTGTAACTCAGCATTCTCATCTGTGGAGTGGGAGAGATACTGGCCCCTCACGCATAGAGAGGTACACATACGCAGATGGTATGTAGGACAGGGTCAGGTGCGCCTAAAGCTATGCAGTCTAGGGGTAGGTCATTACAACAAGGCCCCACTGAGATAGGACACACGTGAGTAGTGTTGTGGGGAAAGGGGGCGGCAATGACAGGAGATAGCATACAGCAAAGAATGAAGGTAGCTACCGGCTGCCGATTCCCTTCATTGGAGGCAGTAATGTTTGGAAAAGTTGTCGCAAATACTAATGCAATTTTCTATGGGGAATACAAGGTTGAGCTCCTGTGAGCCTCAAATCATAACATGGTCATCAGCTGATCAACACCTAACGATGCTTTAGGATGTTTCTGTTTAATAACACCCGGTTTAATATATACACTTGGTCTGTGATCCACAAACACAGAGAGTTGAAAACCTGCCTATAATTTTGACTTCCCCCAAATTAAGACCAGAAGCCTTACCAATAATATAAAGTTGCTTAGCATGCATTTTGTATATTATATGTATGATATCCTGTACCCACAGAAAGCTGTATTTCAGTATGAGATAGAAAGGTGTTTCCCCTCGAAGCACAAGGTTTTCATGCCTGCTGGCTTAGCTGCAGTGGAAGCTTCATGCGTTTCTCTTTTTCCTTGTTTCCAGTGGTCCTTATACCGAATCCATGTGTGTTGAAATGGTGGGCATCTACAGTTGCAGGCCTTGATCTGCAAGTTGCATCAAGCAATTCAAGTTTTTATTGCAATGGCACGGCTTGTATCTGCTTTGGGGAAGCACTTCTAAGGCCCTTCATGGAACTTCATAGAGGCTCCATACTGTTCTTCAACGTTTACAGTATTGTCTTAGACATGATGAACTCTGCGAGAAGCGTTATGTATCACTTTCTACAGTGACAGCAATTTACTGAGGAGATAAATTGCTCATGTGCAAGTGATTCGCATCATACAGAACCTTAACTATTAATCCATGTTGAAGTTCAAGCCCAAGCGATTCAAGGCCAACTGTATTTTCGATTCATGAACACTGAACTCCCAGCCAGTAGCACGGTGACACTTGCATGAATAAAGTTTACCTAGCACCCTCCTGACATGATCTCTGAAGACAAAAGGGAGCAGATACAGACAGAGCGGAAGAATCCGATGGCGCCCAGCTAGCAAACGATAAAGTATCTGGGATTCTGAAGGCCTGAAGGTAAACAAGTGGCCATCTAGCCCAGAAGTGGCAAAACCTACATGGAAGAAACACACTGGCCTGTGTGATCACAGGGGATCGGAGGGAGTAGATAGCAAGCATCAAAGAATAAGAATCCCATCACTACGAATGAGGAGGAGAGCAGAGTGGGGACCCAAGGCCCACTTGTGGGTAATTGGACACCCTCTTACAGGGGAGTTGTGGGGAGGAGACAGGCCAGTCAAGGTTTAGTGAGGTGGCAATGAAGCATAAACTTTTCTCTAGTTCCTAAAGGCTTCCTCCCCCCAACTATCATGGTCCCAATTCTAGCTTACAAATCCAGCAGGACTGGAGGAGGTACACTGGTAGAGATGGGAAGTGAAAATACGGGAAACCCAGGAGAGATGAATCCTTTGGGGCCAGGAGTAAGAGTGGAGCTCCTGGATGGGTGGAGGGAAGGTGGGGTGGAGAGGGGGAACCAACTACAAGGATCTATACATAACCTCCTTTCGGGAGGACGGACATTGCAGGAGTGGGCGAGGGGAGACAATGGGTACTGTAAGTTATGATAAAACAATGATAATTTATAAGGTATTGAGGGCTGGTGGCAGAGGGGAGCAAGGATGCAGGGGAAAGGATGAGAAGCTGATGTCAAGGGCTCAAGTGGAAAAGCAGATGTTTGGAGAATGATGATGGCAGCAGGCATGCGAAGATGCATGCCACAATATATGTATTTACGTATTGTGAAAAACGTATAAGCCCCCAATAAGATGATTTTTTAAAAGTTTACCTCTCCATAAGGCACATCACAATCTTCTTACACTGAAGAACACTAGACAGCACTTTGACGCTATGTGCAGGGCCACTTTTAAACAGCAACATGAGCATAATAATGCTCAAAATGCAAAAACCATGAAAAACAACTACAACAAACTTGTTCATTCATATGAGAAGCTGAAATAAGTTCAGGCAGAGTTGGCTTACTTGACCTCAGTTGAAAATGCTGTATCTAGGAACTTAAATTTTCACTGCTCTGGACTCTATCTGCATGTGATGGGCAGACTGCTGCGTGTATGGGTTTTAGGATTACAAATACATTTTAATGAGTAGACACATTCACAAATATCAAATCAGCTGGATTTGCATAGCTCATTTCAGTTTGCCACGCCTTTTAAGACTATTTTCATATTCAATTCTCTATATCGCCTTGGAAGGTCTATTATGATCATTGGACCTATAGAGAAAGCAAAGTTCACATGGTTGGGAAGTTGGGAGGGGAGACATGGGATTGCATTTCAGTTGTTCTTTATCTGAAAAGCAAAGGAAATTTGATAGGCTTGCTCAGCTTGGATCTCAGAGAAAGTGAGACTCATCAAGTTGGAAAACATATCATCAAAGGAGGAAGGTACCGCAGAGAGACAGTAAGTGGATGGTCCAAGGTCACAGAGCAAATTAGTGGTGGCACCAGGACCTATCCAAAAATAAGATCTTCACTCCAGAGCAGGACAGCTTCGCTGATGAAGTCCACAAAATATTTAAAGACTAACTGATACGGACTTTTCACTAGCACTTCCCCAAAGCAGACCAAGTAGAGACGTTCCCCAACTCACCTAAAGAAGCCTATATTGGCTGAGCCCTGGTGGTACAGTGGTTGTGTGAGGGTCTGCATCCCACAGGGTTGGCGGTTCAAATCCAGCAGCAGCTCTCCAGGAACATGGCTGGGCTTCCTACTCCCACCAAGACAGTGATGCTACACACACACACACACACACACACACACACACAAAACCTTTAAATTACAACTGTAAACCAGAATACAAAAAAAAAGAGAGAGAGAGGCCCATATTGTCCAGAAACTAAAATCAGACATCACAAAAAAGAAAAGGCAACTAACAATGCCTTTTAGGAATATGAATTATTTAAATTCTCAAAAAATGAAAAACATACTAGCAGACCAAAATCGATAACACTTTACAAAGAGTTATATACCGTGACCACATGAGATTTATCCTAGAAATGCAAAGCTGATTTAACATCTGAGAATCCATTGATATAATGTTATATCAATAGAGTAAAAGAGGCTTCCAGATGGCTCTCAGATAACAAGCATGAGAAGATCTCCTCAGCAATTATCAGAGAAGGGCCACTAGGAGGGATAGCCCACACGTGCTGGCTGTGAGAATCTCAGCACAAAGCATCATGCACTCATTATATGAATGAAGCTTATTTAGGCAGGGTCTCATGGCAAGTGATTAATTCATGATTTTGGATACTGTGCCCTCCAATCCAAACCCCTGAAAAGCCAAGTTCCTTTTGTTCCTCATGGTGTTGGAGGTTTCCAGGTGATGAAGATGGAGAATGGCTCTGTAAAAATCCCACATGGAGCTTAATCGATCTTTTGCAGAAAAGCATCCAACAATGGTTGCAACAGTATATTGACAGGGAACAGTCAGAAGTTCAGACCAGAGTCAGAAAAGGGTATAGAACAAGTGTCAGATGGACCTTGGCTAAAAGCAGAGAATGCTAGAAGGATATTTACTTGTGCTTTATTGGATTATGGCAAGGTATTCAAGTGTGTGGACCATATGGACAGCCCTGAGCAGATAGGGAATTTCACAATCCCATTGTGCCCTTATGGAACTTGTACCTGGATCAAGAGGCAGCTGTGTGAATAGAATAAGGAAACACTGCATGGTTTAAACTCAAGAAAGGTGTGCACCAAGGTTGTATCCTAACACCATACTTGTTCAGTCTGTGTGCGGGGTGAATCATCAGAGCAGCTGGACTAGATGAAGAAGAATGTGGCATCCAGATGGGAGGAAGGCTTATGAACAACCTGTGGTAATGTAGATGACACAGCTTGCTTTCTGAAAGTGAGGAGGAACTGAAGCATAAGCAGATCAAAGAGGGTAGCCTACAGTATGGATTACAACTCAATGTAAAGCAGGTCAAAATCGTCACAACTGGACCAATAGGTGACATCATGATAAGTGGAGAAAGAGTTGAAGTTGTCCAAGAATTAATCTTCACTCGATCTATAACCAATGCTCATGGGAGCAGCAGTCCCAAGTTAAAATACATTAGCTAAATCTGCAGCACAAGACCTCTTTAGAGTATAGAAGAGCAAGGATGTCACTTTGAAGACGAAGGTACGCCTGACCCAAGTATTCTTCATTGCTTTATATTCAGGTAAAAGTTGGATATTGAGGGAGAAAGACTGTAGATGAATAGATGCATTTGAATCGTGGTGCTGGAGAAACAGATCTGTATTAGAAGAAGTAAGGCCAGAGCACTCCTTAGAGCAAGGATGGCAGGACTTCATCGTACATACTTTGGATATAGGATATCCAAGGCAAGGCCAGTCCCTGGAGAAAGACATGATGCTTGGTAAAATGAAGGGATATAGAAGAAGAGGAAGGCCTTCAACAAGGTAAATTGACACGGTGGCTACATTAATGGGCTCAGGCATAGAAACCATGGTGAGGATGTCACAGGACCACGTGGTGTTTCGTTCTATTGTTCCCAAGTTTGCTAAGGGTTGTACACAACTCACTGACACCTAACAACAACAACAGTCACATAGCTGTAGGCGTTGGTCCAAGGATAAGCATGTGACTTAGGCCAAGCCCATCAGACTTCATCCTGGGACTTTTGTTGGAAATACTGAGAAAAGATGCTCTCTTTCTGCTCAGGCTACTGTGGAGGCAAGATTAGCTTGAAGTTGTTCCTGGCATCCTTAGTACACGAGGAAGGAAAACCTGGCTGGTAATGAAATTCAGCCAGAGGGGATGTGAAACTGACACAGAGAGAGAGAGACTGATTTTTGATTCTTTTCTTTAATATCTCGAGTCCAGCTATGCCATTATGTGCCTCTACTTACATATCTATCTTGACATTGAGCTCACCACCTCACAGAGTATTCCCTTGTATCTGCCCCCTGGGAACCTTCCTCCCTGGAACTCATACTGATCGAACTTAGTTCAACTAATCAGGAGGGAAGCAAAAGTCTGGGAAGGAAAATGGGTATGCATTGAAATCTGAACTCAGGCATCTCTCTTCCATAGTATCTCAGTAATAATACCACCTCCACTAGAGATGTGCTGGGCGATTAAAGAGGGATTCAAGAACTCTGCTTTTGTTCTCTTAGCAGGCTGTTAACTTTGTTTTTCTAGATGGCGAGCCTCAGAGAGTGGGATCTTGTTTTAGTCAACTCTGCTTCCCCAACACGACGGAGCGATGGGTGGGTGTTCAACAAGTACGTATGGAAATCTGCCTGAACTGCAGTCAGACTTCTCAAACGAGTGAGTCAGAATGCCCACTTATCCCCAAGCTAGTTAGCAACAACCCGATGCCACCCCAAATCTTCTTTTCTTGCCTCTACCCCCATTCCCACCACTTCTTTACATAACATGGATGGGTTCCCTTCTAAAAACAATGCGCTAACTCAATTACTCTGTGAACATTTATCAGCTATAACCAAAAGAATGAAAATAAGCTCCCAGAGTACAGAGAATCCAGATGTTTGGGGTTATTTTTCTCACACAGTGCCCAACTATTTCACTTACTTGGTGTTTTTCTTAAGAAACAAAACAAAGCCAATCTGCCCTGAAATTTGAAAACACAATCCATCTAAGCATCTCTGTTCTCCCCTGGAAATGGTCTGGGCATTGTTGGCAGCTGCACGGGGCCACTGACATCAGACACGCAGGTAATGGAAAGCAGCTGCTTAGCCCACGCTGTCTGCTAAGCCCAAAATTGTGACGAGGTGCCACAGACAAAAGGCAGGCCATTGTGTCTGAGTGGGATTCCACAAGCAGTCACAAATGCCTCTTGTCAAATTCAACAGGTGAGGTGGAGTCTGCCCAGCTGCCATGATGTACTGGGCGGCATGTCTCCTATGGGGACAGACCCTGCCTTTACAAGTAGGGGGTGTTCAGAGTCTACCCAGCTGCCACAGCCTCCCTCTCTCTGAAGCTGAAGAAACTATCCAGCCAACCAATGACATCACCGTTACCTCTGTCCTTCAGTTAGTCTCATAACAGTGCTCTATGATTTCTGTTCCTCACAGGCAGAGATACGTTCTGAAAGTATCAGTTAGACCAGAATCAGAAAACTTTTTCTGTAAAAGAGCAGAAACAGACAACCAAAAAAAAGTAATGAAAAAGAAAAACAAAAAACAAAAGCCCCAACCAGATGCCATCAACTCCAACATTGGCATCCTTATCCGTGTCAGGGATAGAGCCGTGTTTCTCAGGGTTTTCAATGGCTGGATTTGCTTGTCTGTCCCCCTCCCCACGCCCCACCCCCCTGCTTCCAGGCACCTTTCCTGATCATGAACCCTCCATATTGCAGCATTCAAGCATGTTAATTATCTTTCCCACCTACCAGCTCCTGTCAAGGGCCAGAGAGTAAAGGCTTTAGCCTTCGTGGACCATCTGGGGCCTTGGTCACAAAGACTTGACTTTTCTACTGCAGCACAAAACCCACTATAGACAACAAGTGAAAAATGGGTGAGCTGCTTCTTTTTTTTGTTTGTTTTTTTATTTTGGGGGCATCACTGTCCTCTGGTGGGAGTAGGAGGCCCAGCCTTGCTCCTGGAGAGCTGCTGCTGGATTTGAACCGCCAACCCAGTGAGCCGCAGTCCCACACACAACCACTATGCCACCGGGGCTCAGCCTTAGATGGTTCTTCAAAACAACATTATTTCTAAAAATATGCATAGTTGTAATGTTGAATTTGGCGCATGAGTTATAATGTGTTGGTCCCTAGGTCAGATCATTGGTCTCTGTTCAAAACCACCTCATCCTCTCATAATACAACTCAAACTCCACACTGTTAGTCTTTGAGGCCTTGTCTTGGCTGGCTTCTGCTAATGCTCAGTCCCTTTAATGGTCCTATTGTCTAATGGTCCATGGTCCTCCCTCCCTACCAGTTCCACAGCAAGCTTATTTCTGCTTAATGCTTCCTCAGTGTAGAACACGCATTCGTTCCCCTTCACATTTTCTCATGAGTTACTCATTCCCCCTTTTCAGGTTTCAGCACAATGGTCGCTTTCTTAGAAAGGTTTTCCCGAGCACCCTCTCTAAAGGATCCATCACCTCCCACCCCCATTCACCCTTTATCAGAGCTCTATTTTTGGTAGAGTACTTTTCATAAATAGATTATCTTTCTTGTCTGTTTACTATTTTCCTTCTTCCCTGGCAAACTCCAGAACAGGAACTGATATACTTAATGATGCCTGGTGTACAGTCAAGATTTGGAAAAAGGAATGAATGCACGAGTAAGTGGATACTCCATTGGCCTCTGGTGGGTCCTCTGGTGTCTTCTCATTCCCTTCATTTCACCAACTGCTGATGGAGGAAGCTTCTACAAATGCCTTCTTTGAATGGAGGACTTTTGTTCTTTGAGTAAACTCCAGACTCTTCCACATTGTCATGGAAACCCTGCAAAAAAAAAAATAGGGTCTGTTTACCTGCCTTCTCAGCCCCCTTTCTCTTTTTCTGAAGAGCAGGTCACCAGCAGGGTCCATTTACGTCACCTCCAAGGATGCCATTTGGCACCAAAGGTGTTTTTGCATTGCTATCAGAGAATGGGTTGTGTTCCAGGAATTCACGTCAAACAAAAGAACAAGGCCATGAACACCTGACTCATGAGAGGCTGGGAAGTTGTCCAATTTTCTCACATCACCCCACCCAGGTTGGGCTTTCTCTCATGACCCGCTGGAGGTAGAAATAGAGAACACCGTGTTTTCAGACTGAGGCCCAAACCAAACGAAGTTTGGGTGCAGAATTGGGAAATAGTACGTGCTTCTGGGTCTGGCGGGAGGGTGCTGAAAATTGCAGCTAAAAGCAAGGGTGACGCTGTCATCAGAACAAGTAAGTGGGGTTTATACTAATTATAGTTCCTGTTTCCTTACAGCAACTCAACAGTTTCACCACCGTGGTAATTCAACGAGAAGGACTTGGACGGCAGATCAGGTGCACAGCCCACCTGTCTTTGATAGAGTTCACCATGTGAACAGCAATGAGATGAAAGAGTAGAAAAATTACCACCCTGCGGCTTTTTCTCAAAATGCTTGAAGTGTAACACGACAGGGGCTAAAAAGTAGTACTCATTTCCAGGTGGAGATGGCCTAAAGTCAAAAATCTAAAGGAGTCCTTGGGTTGTGCAAGCGATGAAAGCACTAAGCTTCTCACCACTGGTAGCAGGTTTGATTCCAATAACGAGGTGCCCCTAAACCTTTACTCCTGAAAAATCAGTCATTGAACACGCCCAGGAGGACAATTTCACACGGACACGCCTGAGGTCACCAGAAGTCCAAAGCAACCCGAAGGCAACTGTTGTCAGTAATGTATGTTTCTCATGGGAATACCACAGCTGGTTCCATTTTAGGTGGGAAAAAGCGGCCCGGAAGTATGTCTGGGTTTGGGGTTGTTGTTGTTGTTCTTAATGGCCTTCTCCAAAGCAAGACTCACTGGTCCTAGCTCTGAAGTGTTGGCCATCAGAGAGATCGTACAGTGTACTCCCCTTCTGGTTCTTTTGGAGAGTCAGGTCAAGACACCAACCTTCACACCCATTTAGGGTGACAAAAAATGACCACATGCTACCCCCAGGCTTCAATCCTATTTGATATTGACTTGTTTTCACTTGATCTCATTTCCCCTTTTGTGAGTTCTTAACACGCCCCCGAATTTCCTCTCTCTCTCTATCTCTGGAGTTGACCCCTTCATAAATAGCTTTCTGACACTTGGGCTCTGACGCTCCTTCTAGGTGTCTCGTATGACCCTTACTGGTGCCAAATCAGATGAAGCCTGCGACTGTTTCTCAGAGCAGGAAGGGACAGTACTGGGATATCATGAAGAATAAAACAGATAGGGTTTCCTGCCTCAATGCATTTTCAACTTCTTCCACAACAGCTCAACCATTGGTTATCCTCCTCTCCCAGAACACCTCCAAGGGCAGGAAATGTTCAACTTCCTAGGACTGCCCTTTTCATTTTCTGACAACCTTATCATAAAACTCTCGAGCTGTCAACAAGCTTGAGAGGCACCCTGAAGTCATCCGTTTTCTGCAGAGTGCTGATGGTGTGGTATGAACGCCAAGGCAGCTGTCAACATAGATTTTGCCTATCACTTGCTGAGCCCAGCACTGGAGCATGAGACATAAATTAATCACTTCCACTTCTCACCAGCACAGGTCCCCTGTGCCTTTTCTGCCTCTGGCCATTCATGTTCAGCACATAACTGATAGCTGCAGCATTGCCTGGAATCGGGGTGAGATTCCAGGAGAGCCAGTTATAGCACATTATCATTGCGGTTACTGTGTGTGGGCTCATTGAGAAATTATGGAATCTTTTATCAATGAAGGAAGCTGTCGCAGAAACAGAATGGCCAGTGTTGGGTCTCATGTGAAGGGATGATGAAGACGAAGACTGCTGAGATGGCTGGGCCTGCTTATCTGACACATTTCCTCCAGTGGCACAATTATCTTCCAAGTGGACTTAACCTATAGGCTGCCAGAGCTGAAGACCCGTGGGTCCCTTCCAAATGGAGAAAATGAGACCAGTGAAAGAAGGGGCTTTGTCCAACCAAGGTTACATTGGTAAAATAGGATAAACTAGCTAATACTCAGGGTCTCGATAGGAAAATGAAGGGCCCCATTGTCCTCTGAAAACAGGGTTAGGAGGGGCAGGGTCTTTGAAGGGACTGATGATTCTCTTTTTAGAAGATAACAGGGGTAATCCTCTGAAGTCAATAAGGAACCAGAAGTTAACTATTTCTCGGGCATTTCACTTACTAGATTATTTTCTCAATAACTATTAGATTATTTCCTCAATATACCCCCAGAGATCCACATGGGCACAAAGGTAAATTAATATAGGAATGTTACCTATTTAGTCCTTTAGCAGACCCTGTTCAAAGCATGGCTTCTCCAGCAGTGAATCAATATTTTCCTATTCTCAAAGAACTTACACCCTAGTGGAGGGTGTAATGGAGTGAATGCAGAGAATATCAGAGGGCAATAAGCCATTGTGAAAAATAATGAAGCATGGTGATGCACACAGGAAGGTCTCGGGGCAGGGGCTAGCTGTTGATGGGAAGCGGTCAAGGGAAGCAGTATGTAGAACCTGCCATTTGAGTAGAAGTCTGAAGAAAGGAGGGCATAGATATGGCAAAATCATCTTCAGGAAAAACCCTAGGCAGAGAAGAAAACCGTGCCAAAGCCCTGCGGCAGGGGTGAAGTTGATATATTTAAGGAAAATCAAAGAAGAGCAGATGATGCATTGTACACAGTTTTTAGGGACTTTGGTTTTATTCTTAGTGAGAGAGAAGTCACTAGAATTTCTCATCCCCAAAGTGACACAACTTTTCAAAGACAACTAAGACTGCACATTTGAAAATGGACACGAGAGAGACAAGCACAAAGAAGGGAGATCAGCCTTCCTCCTCCTTGTCTTTTTCCTCCTCCTTCTATTACCATATTTTCTGGACCATAAGACGCACTTTCACCTCAAAAAACTGGAGGGGGGGGGAAATGAGGGCACATCTTCTAATTTGAAGGTGTGATACTCCAGAACATTTTAATATACTGATACTATTTGGTTCAGAATTTTTTTCTTGTTTTCCTGCTCTAAAAGCTGTGTGTGTGTGTGTGTGTTATGGCCTGAAAAATACAGTAATTCTCTTCTTGCCCATGTTTACATAGTTTCCTGTTTTATCAGCATATAATTCATGAGGAACTTATACATGGATCAAGAGGCAGTTGTGTGAACAAAAGAAGGGAATAGCGCACGGTTTTAAATCAGGAATGACGTGTGTCCGGTTGTGTCCTCTGACAATACTTGTTCAATCTCTATGCTGAGAAAATCACAAGAGAAGCTGGATAATATCAAGATGAATATGGCATCAGGATGGGAGGAAGGCTCATTAACAACCTGTGATATGTACATGACATGAACCTCTATAACTTCCTTGACCATTAATACTACCAGTTCTTGGTGCCCTTTATTTATTTTTTTTGGGGGGGGCATCACTGCTCTCTGGTGGTGGGAGTAGGAGGCCCAGCCCCACTGCTGGAATTGAACCTCTGTCCCAGTGGGCCGCAGTCCCGCGCACAACCACTGCGCCACTGGGGCTCAGCCCCTTGGTGCCCTTTAATGGTTAGAATTTCCCCCAGAAAATTCTCCGTGCTGACCTCCTAATTCTTCTTTATGAGTCCTACTGAGGAGAACATATGTAATGAAGGGCACATACTACATAAGTAAGGCCAGTAATGGGAGGAATAAGCACTATCTCTCACTTTGACATAGGACAAGGACTAAAGTCCCCTGCACCTCTGTATAAACAGCTTTATTCACATTTAATTTACTTATCACTGTTCAATAGTTCAATCACATCAAGAAGAGTTGTGCAATCACTACTACCATCCGTTTTAGAACATTTTATTCATTAAAAAAAATCATTCCATTGGGGGTTCTTACAGCTCTTTTCACAATCCATACATTGTGTTAAGCACATTTGTACATAGGCTGCCATTATCATATTCAAAACATTTTCTTTCTACTTGAATCTTTGGTGTGAGCTCATTTTCTTCCTCCTCCATCCCCCTCCTTCATGAACCCTTGGTAATTTATGATTTTTCTCCATGTCTTACACTGACCACTGTCCATCCACTTTTCTGTTGTTCACCCCCCACCCCAGAGGGATTATATGTCAATTATTGTAATCAGTTCCCCCTTTCTCCCTCGGCTTTACCCTTATCCTCCTGGTATCACTATTCCCTTTATTGGTTCTGAAAGGTTTATCTGTCTTGGATTCCCTGTGTTTCCAGCTTTTCTCTGTACTAGTGTACACGGTCTCATCTAGCCGGATTTGTAAAGCAGAATTGGAGTCATAATAGTGGGGAGAGGGGAAGCATTAAAGAACTAGGGGAAAGTTGCATGTTTTGTCATTGCTATACTGCACCCTGACTGACTTGTTTCTTCTTTGTGACCCTTCTGTAAGGGGATGTCCAAATGTCTACAGATGGGCTTTGGGTCTCCACTTCATGCTCCCCTTCATTCACATTGATACGATTTTTTTATTCTGGGTCTTTGCTACCTGATCCCATCAACACCTCATTATCACACAGACTGGTGTGCTTCCTCCATGTGGGCTTTGTTGCTTCTGAGCTAGATGGCCACTTGTTTCTCTTCAAGCCTTTTAGACTCCAGATGCTATATAGTTTTATAATTGAGGACCACCAGCTTTTCTCACCACATTTGATCATGCACACATTTTGTCTTCAATAATTGTGTCAGAAAGGTGACATCATAGAATGCTGGGTTATTAGAGCAAAGTGTTCTTGTGTTGAAGGACTACTTGAGTTGAGGCCTAATGTCCATCGGCTATGTTAATACTTAAAATATAAAAATATGTACATAGACCTAGATCCCTATCATTACACATATTTATCATATTATACTGTACATAAATATATTTGCCTATGTACATTCCTGTATTTAAACCTCTATAAATGTACTTTGTCTCTTAGTTCTTTGCTTTATTTCCTTTCACTTTCCTCTTGTCCCACTATCATGTTCAGCCTTCATTCAGGTTTCCCTTGATCAAGCTCCACCAAGCATCCTATACCCTTCTTGCCATTGATTTTAATTTTTTTATATATCTTTCTGGGGGCATCACTGCCCTCTTGTGGGAGTGGGAGTGGGAGGCCCAGCCTTGCTCCTAGAGAGCTGCTGCTGGATTTGAACCGCCACGCCAGTGGGCCACAGTCCTGCACTCAACCATTATGCCACCGGGGCTCAGCCCTTGCCTCTGATTTTAGATCACTTGTTGTTCCCTTGCCCATGGGTTTGTTGACAACCCCCCATCCTTTCCCCATTTTCTTCATTCTTTACTCATTATCACTCCATTTTCCCCAACCTTCCCTGTCATACTCCCAAGGAACCATTAATGCAGTTACTATCTGTATAGATTTACCTCTCCTGGATTTCATATACAGAAAAATATTTTCTTTTGTGGGCATCACTGCCTCTGGTGATCATGGCTGCTACCCAGTGCTGCTCCTGAGGGCCGCCGCTGGATTTGAACTGCCAAGCCCGCGGGCCGCAGTCCCGCACTCAACCACTTAAGCCACCAGGGCTCAGCCCCCAGAACAATATTAAAAAGCAAAATTGACAAAAATAACTGATCGCAAAGTAAAACAGATTAAGAAAAAGGAAAGAAGAAAATATTAAAAACTAGAACAAATTTTAAATGGATCAAAGGGAGTTTAAATGATAAGGTACTAAATTTTAACCTAACTGCATCTACAATAATCCATTTTCCAATGCATTTCACATGGGAATAAGGTTATTCACATTCTGATCTGTGTTCAGAGATTTACCAAAGACTTAATCCACATGTATTTCCCTTTCACTTAAAAAAAAAAGGGGGCTGAGCCCCCGTGGCGTAGTGGTTGTGCGCGGGACTGTGGCCCACTGGGATGGAGGTTCAATTCCAGCTCCATAAGAGCAAAGGCTGGGCCTCCTTCTCCCACCCTCTTTCGGTGACTGGTAGCTGTATCTTTAGGTATCTCATCTTCCCATTGGTGTTAACTAATTCTCCTTTTCTTCAGTATTTATGACCTAGTAATCGAACTCACACAAAGAGAAATGCTTCTGATTTTGACCTCAAAGAATTGAATCTGTTTGGGTTTATTCTAGTGTACTACAACAGCCTTCCCTTGAATGGAGAAAGAATCATGCTTTTATGGCCCGTGATGGCAGCTGCCTTTGATTCCATTACTAATTTGACAGAGACCATTCACTTATTAACCAATGCCATTAGAAATGCAACCAGAGTCCAACAAACATCCTTACTGTCACTAGCCGTTCAGAGAATCGATCGCAAGCTCACCTAGACTGTATCTTGGCTAGAGAAGGTGGTGTGTGTGCCATCACCACCACCTCCTCTTGTTTCTGGGTGAAACTTTCCTGTCTAAAATCAACAGATAAAGTGGTTGACTGGATCCATTCAAAGTCCTATGTAAAAAACTAAGGAGAAGCCTGGTGTGAATGGCTGAAGTCTTGGCTCCCATAGATCAGGTCTTCACTTGGACCTCTGGCAGCCAAGGCTAATTGTTTGCCGATGTGAGCCATCGCTTTTAAACTTGTTGCAAAGTTTGTATCATCTAGACTCCCAGAAATCCAGGGGCAAAATTTGGTGGCCCAGAAACTCAAAAGAATCCCAGTGAATTCAGAGAGCGTGTCCTTACAGGGAACAGTTGACCTGGAACACTGCACCTCATCCACTTTTGACCATGTCCCATGAGACAGAGCGCCTGTGGAGGGCCTTTGACTGCTGTTCCCTTACATGACCCCTCCAACTGGAAGTAGCCAGATGAGTCATGGGCCCTTTACCCTCACAGTGGTTAGGGCTTCCACTTCACAGGAGAGATGGAATTGAGAGAGAGGACAGGGAGAGAAAAAGAGGCCTCGCAGGAAGCCTACAGGATATCCAGACAGTTAACAAAATTCTGAAATAAATGAGTGACAGTTACTTGCTTACATGCTAGCTCATGCATGTGCAAGACCTAGCTGTGGTTAGAGCATGGTCAGAACCGTTATTGGTCTGTTCACTGCCAGGAAGATGAGTGAGCCAATGAAATTGGCTTGGCTTGTCAATGAAATTGACAATGTCTTGTCACTCACCCTATAAATAAAACTAAGGATAACAGTTCGACCATTCAACAGTACTAAAACCCTGAGACAGAGCCCTTTCAGAGGCAAGTCAGTCCCCTCTCCCATGTGGTGTCCGGTACTTTCACTTGTTCCTAATAAAAATTTGCTACTGTTTCCGATTTCATGGTCCATGAGTCCATTCTTCAGTTTGAGTGACCAAGAACCCTGAAAAAATTCACTCGGTGAGCATCATCATGAGAGACTAGTTCCTGGAGAAGGGCATCACGTTTGCTGAACGAGAGGGGCAGCACAAAAGAGGAAGATCCCCAACAAGATGAATTGACACAATGGTAACAACAATGAGCCACTGTGACACTGTGACCCTAATAACAACTATGAGGATAGCAGAGGACCAGCCTGTGTTTTGTTCTGTGGAATGTAGGTTCACTGTGTGTGTGGATGGACTTGATGGCACCCAACAAACACAACCTACTGTATGAACATATAGTTATCAATCACAACACAGCCAACAGAATTCAACAACAAAACACCTGGATTGAGTGGGGCTCATCAGGTATGCATGATGGTTTAACATCCGAAAAATGATCAATGTCTTGTCACTCACCCTAAAAATAAAACTAAGGATAAGAACTTCATTGACGTAGAAAAGGCATTTGACAAAACCCAATATCTATTCATGATAAAATATTTAGCAAAATAGGAATAGAAGAGAAATGTCTCAACACAATAAAACGTCATATATACAAAGTCAATGGCTAACATATAATTGATTGGAATAAACCAAAAGTCTTCCCTTCTCCTCATCCCTACCCCCACCCCACCAGTTGCTCATGGAAACTGAACAAAGATGCCCTTTGTCACTACTATTCTTTAAAATTGTGCTGAAAATTCTGGCCAGAACTATTAGAGACATCAGGGGGGAAAAAAGAATCGGAGGCATCCCAATTGGCAAAGAAGAAGTCAAACTCTCTATTTCAGAGATGATCTGATTCTACATGTAGAAAATTACAAGGGATAGGCAAAGTAATGGTTAGAAATAACTGAAAGATTTGGCAGCATGACTAGATACAAGATTAAAATACAAAAATAAATCAGACTTATATACACAAAACAAGAAAGAAAACAATACCACACAAACCAAGATGAAATACTTAGGAATAAATTTAACCAGAGCAGCAAGCAAACAAAAATTCCCAAACATTAATACAAGAAACCCAAATAGACCCACATACATGAAACAACCTTCCATATTCATGGACAGGAAGGTTTATGTTGAGAAAATGTCAATACTACCTAAAGCAATATACAAATATTATGCAATTTTGCTGCAGACTCCAAGAGCATTATTTTAAAGAAATGGAAAAAAAAACTAATTACCAACTTCAAATGGAGAGGAAAGAAATGCAGGATAAACAAAACACTACTTAAGAAAAAGAAAGAAAGACTTCTCACTTCCTGGCCTCAAAATTGATTACACAGCCACAGTAATCAAAACAGCCTTGTAATGACACAACAACAGAACAGAACAGAGAATGCAGAAATACAGTCATCTATTTATGAACAACTAATCTTCAACAGAGGGCCAAAAAATGCATTAAATGAGGAAGAGAGTGTCTCTTCAAGAAGTGGTGTTGGCAAAAATGGGATTCTGTTTGCAGAAGAATAAAACAAAACCCTTACCTATCTTCATACACAAAAACTAATAAAAGATGAATTAAAGACCTGACCATAAATCCTAGAACTAAAAATATCATCAGAGAAAATAGGAACAAACTGAAAGTCCCTAACAGAGAGCATAGACACATTACCAAACATAATGAAAAACACACACACATCACAGAAGACAAAAATAGATGATTGGGATCTCCTAAAAATAAGAAGCTTATGTGCATCAAATGAGTAAGAAGAACCCACCACAGACTGGGAAAATGCTTTCCCCAACACACCAAGGTCTAATCTTTTAAATCCATAAAGGTCATAAAAACAGTTCACAAACAATACACCCAGGCAACTGCTAATGATCACTAGCCATTCGGGAGATGCAAAACGAGATGCGCCTTCCACCAGACTTGACAGCAAAGTTATTAAAGAAAAGAAGAAGAAGAGATCCAGAAAATAACAAATGCTGGAGCGTGTGAAAAGAGATTTGAACCTCCATCCACTGTTGGTGGGTCTGTAAAACAGCAACCTCTGTGGAAAGCTATCTGGCACTACTTAAAACGGCTGGGAGTAGACATCCCATATGCCCCAGCGATTCCTTTGCTGGACGTATAGCCTAAAGAAGTACGAACTGCAGCACAAAAACATATGTGCATTCTCATGTTCTTCACAGCATTATTCACAACCCAAATGCCCATCAATGGAAGAATTGATAAGTACACTAAGATATTGTGTTACATGATTGTGTGTCAACTTGAAGATACAAAAGGGTAGGGGTGGGGTCTAACCTGTCCAAAGGTCACAGTTTGATGGTACCTCTGGTGGGTGTGGCTTTCTAATAAGGAGGCTCCTGGGACGGTCCTCTCGCTCTCTCTGACTTCACCTTCCTGTTGATGTCATATGACACATTACCAAACACATTACCAAACATCACGAGAGCGGGAGCCCTGGGGGTGCCATCGTATCCACATGACTTTGCATCCACCAGCTGGTGATGTTCCTGTAATTCGAGCCATTGCATGTGGCTTTGAGTCTGAAGAGGCACTTATGGACAAGTATCGGATGTATGAATGTGATCTGGACTGGACTGGGATGTTTTCTTGATATACCATTAATCGTTGATATCAAACTCTTTCTTATACATTCATGAGTGCCTCTGGATTTATTTCGCTAGTCAACCCAGCCTAAAACAGGTAACATATCATGGAATATTATGAAGTACTTCATGACATGGATGAATCTGGAGACTCATATGCTGAGTGAAGCAATGAGGTCACTATGATGAAGGAGAAGAAAGAAAAATAATTTCATACCAAATAAAACAAATGTTAATGTGATGGGGGAAGAGAGTAAGAAGGACAAGAGAGGGAAGGTGAAGCAATAGGCTATACATGTATTAACTTGGGTGAAAGGAAAGATAGTAAGTAGCTCATAGAAAGGGAAGAGAAATTAAACCAGAGGGTAGGGTAAACCATTGGGGGGTATTGATAAGTAGGTTAAATTGTTGAACACAAAATTGATCATTTGAAATATAAACCCACACCTAATTCACAATAAGAAGTTTGTTAAAAGGTATAGGGCCTATGGATACATGGAAAGTTCAATATACTCTTTTGTCTACCTCTTTCAATTGTCTATCTAATTTTAAAAAATAACCTTTTTCTCATTAAAAAAAACATTCCGTCAAGCCCCGGTGACGTCAGTGGTTGAGTGTGGGACTGCGGCCCGTGGGCTTGGCGGTTCAAATCCAGCAGCGGCTCTCAGGAGCAGCGCTGGGTAGCTCCCATGACCACCAGAGGGCAGTGATGCCCCCAAAAGCACAAAACACACACACACACACACACACACACACACACACACAAACCCCACATTTGATCAAAAGAGAGAGAAACTAGAAGAAAAAATGTTGGCAATGACATATTGGAATAGGGACAAAACTCTAAAATATATAGGAAATATCAATGCCTTAACAGCAAAAACAAAATAATAGAAGTAATCCAAGTAAAAATGGGCAACAAGAACAGCTCCTTAACAAAAGAAGGCATTCAAGAAACATGAATGCTGAACATCATTTGCCATTAGAGAGATGCACATCATGATCAAAAAAAGAGGAAGAGACAACCTTAAAAAACAACAACACGGAAAACAGTAAATGTTGATGAGAGTATGGAGAGACCCTCCATATGCCGCTAGTGAGATTGTAAAGCATACAATCACTGCAGAAAATAGTATGACACTTTGTTTAAAAGGTGAAATGTAAATAGCACATGTCCCAGCAAGCCCACTACTTGTTATATTTCCTAAAGCAAGAGTGGGAAATATCTAGCATGCAGGACGTCTAGGACCCGTAAAATTATCAATACCAGCTAACATCAAATTTCTCGCCAATGGGAAGCAGTCCCAGCCATCACATTAGGGGTGAATTAATTAAATGTTTGCCAGAATGGCCTGACAATGATGTTCTGAATGACCCTTGGAAGAAAAAAGTTTCCTCATCTCTGTCCTAGACAAATCAGAGCTGTGGCACAAATGTATATATGCAAACACAAGTTCATAACATTCACAAAAGCAAAATGGACACAGCCTACAGGCCCATCAATGGAAGAATAGATGAACAAATATATACATATACACACACATATATGTATAATGAAATACTATATAACATGAAGTAAGAATAATTCATTTGTGAAAAACCTCGCCTCTTGGATGAACCTGCAGAATATTAATGCTGAGTGACATTACTTAATTACAAAAGGATAAATATTGTATAGACTATTGTTATCAGAGGTCAAGAAAAGCTTTCACACCAAATCGTTCTTTCAAAATTACCAGGAGTGGGAGAGAAAGGGAGGATAAATCACTAACTGCAGGGGAGACACAGGTCAATCCTGCATAACAATAATCTACAAGTGGAGGCCTATCTATGGATAGACACCCAAGCTGAACACATAGGGGATGAATAATGGGATTGCATATGTATGTGTGTATATGTGTGTATGTAATATATTGGTATAGTCCCACAGGGGATATTTCTAAATTCGTACTTACCTCTAGTGAAAATATATTCATGATATAGCATACAGGAGAAAAGTTATGTAAACATCTTTGCTATAACAAAACACCTGTAGGAATAAGTCACCAAGGTCAATTGTCAACATCCATAATAACAATGTTCCTACATCCAGCTTTGGTGAGGAGTGACAAGGACCTTAAAAGCCACGAATGGGCCATCTAAGGTATAACTATTAGTCTCTCCTTGTCTGGAGCAAAGAAAAGTGAAGAAAATCAAAATCGTGCGGAAACAGTTAGTCCAATGGATTGATGGGCCATACAAACATCACTGTCAATTCTGAGACCAGAAGAACTAGATAGATGGTGCCCAGCTACCACTACCAACTGTTCTGCAAAGGAGCATATTAGATGGTTCTGGATAGGAAGGGGGGGCAGGATGTGAAACAAAACTCGAAAACATAAAAAAATCCGACTTACTGTTCAAATAGAGACTAGTGCCATCCTTGGAATTATGGTCCTTGGCCAACTCTCCAAGTCTGAAATGTAACTCGCTCTCATGGTTCAATTTTCAACCAAACAATAGATTTATAGGGTGAACAGTAACACCTGGCAGGTACAAAAAACAATGGACATTATCTGGCCTCCTCTGATTTTCCTATTGCCTTGAGACAGGGTTCAGACACGACTTCACCTCCTATCCTTCTTTATCCTATTCTAACACAAATTATTCCTTCCATCACACTCTACTTCTATTTTGGGCTTGATAATTCATTGCAGTGGTCACACAGAGCTTGCAGGCAACACAATTCAGGGAGGTTATTAAGGGTACTAAGGCCACCACAAGTTGGAATAAGTCAACAGTAAGTATACAGCCGTTGGTTCACAGAAATGCCTCTTTTCAGCCAGCAGCTGAGTGTCTTCCTGGTCCTCAGCCTTCTCAGCCACAGGTTCCTTGGCTTCTGCCTCTGTAGGCCAGGAAACCTGCCTGCCATTCTGTCTATAGTTCCAGCACTGCTTCTTTGTTCTGTGTCATGATCTTCTTGACTAAGTCTCTGGTCTTAGTCTGCCTCCTTTGCTCTGTCCTATTGTGTTAGTCCGGGTAGCCTAGAGAAATAAATTCACAGACACGCATATGGATATAGGGAAAGGTTTATATACAAGAGGAATGGAACATTGAGAAAGCATTCCAATTCAGTGCAGTCCAAAGTCATAGGTCTGATATTAGCTCATATGTCTGATATCAGTCTATAAAGTCTCCTTCTGACTCACGAAGCACGTGCAGTCGAAGCATCCATGCTGGCAGGGGTCTCCCCATGGCTCCTTGCTTCCAGGGCTCAGGGTCCACTAGCAGCATCCAGTGGTGGTAGAAGCAACTCAGCGCTGGTAGGGGTCTCTACATGGCTTCTCCAACTTCAGAGGTCTGGTTCCATCAGGGTAAGGCTGGGTGGATCCTTCTCTGGCTCCTCCAGTTCCTTGGACACTGTCATCTTGTCTTGTCAGTAGTTTGTCATCTTGGAGACTGACTCCCAGAGACTGAGAGTCATGTCTCTCTTCTCCAATTGGGAAATACCGCGAGACTTCTCAGAATTCTCAGGAGAAAGCCAGACCTACCCAGAGGTCTCATCAGCTACTCATTGGCTAGCTCCAGATTAACAGACTCCACCCTTGCATCCCAATCATGAAATTGACATCACGACTACATGACCATCACACCCGTGGTCCCTGTGCTACAGCCTGTAGTGCCTCTGATCTTGGCCTCCACCACTTCAGACAGAGATCTGGAAGGTGCTTCTCTGGTGGCTCTTTATCTGATGGTCTCTGTGCTTCTGAGATCTCGGCTCCTCTACACATAGGAATGGCTTGTATGGAAGTTTGTTTTCTTGTCTTTCAGCAGACCATGAGGACACAAATGATGTGATTTGATCCACAGACTGAATCCCGTATAACCCGGTCCACTAGCATACCAGAGATTTCCTCCAAATGGGATTATAGGCAGAGGCATAGAGTTGATAATTTATACACCACACAAGGAAATATGGCTGGAAGGGTTATACTAATTGACATCCCAGGAGGTATGCCCATCTTAGAATAATCAAATATTTGAGATTAGAAAGTGGTATTTGTTCACGCACAAAGCACAGAAGGCAAGAAGAAATAGGAAAGATGGCTGGAAAACCCCAGAGGTGGAGTAAGTGATTGTAGAGACTACATTGTGGAGACTACAACGAAATACATGAAACAAAATGTGTATAAATTGTTGGATGGAAAACTGATTTGCTCTGTAAATCTTCACCCATATACACAACCCTAAAACATAAAGTGTAGGGCTGGGGATGAATAAGGCTATTTAAGGACACATTTTACTTCACTAAAATTTCTTTTTAAAAGATTATTTTCTGACAAATATGTGAATGCTTTATTAAGTGAAAACACTACTGTGTTCTCATTTAGAGTTATTGTGGCAGTACATCATCTCCTGTCAACTTGCGAAGGAGTGGAGGCTAGCCTGTCAATTGGATCGCAGCTTGATGATCTCAGTTGAAGGTGCCACAGAGATAAATAGCTCACCAGAGGCCAGATACACAAACACTCTCTGCTTCGTCTTCCTGGTGTCAAGACATATGGAGCCAAACTAGAGTATTGGAGATGGAGGATCTATGTAGTGCCCCTTGCCAGCACTGAGCTACTTCCACTGCCACTGGATCCAAAAGACTTTCCACCCACTGACTTGTGATCTTCCTGCATTCAGTGCCATTGCATCTGGCATCAGTACATGTGTTAGATGAGTCTGAATAGGAATTTATAGATTGGTATCAAACATATGGGTTCATATTGGTCTTATGAACTTGATCTGGATTGGGCTGGGATGTTTTCTCAATATACAGTTTCTTCTTTATATAAAGTTCTTTCTTATGTACATATGAGTATACAGTTATGTATAGAAGTGAAAATTGTGTATAGAAAAAAGCAAGCCAGTTTGCAATAAAAGGTTTTCCATGATTTTTTTAAAGTATTCATTAAAAAGAACTTTGTGGGTTTATTTTTGAGTAAAGTCCTCTAGCTGGATTTTCTGGTTTCCTCTCAAAAGAAACTTGCCCTTACCCACATGAGCTGACTTACAAAGTCTACACCGCACTGGGGGTGGGTAAAGGGCAAAAAGTCTGGCTTTGGAAATAGGCATTCATCTAACAAATACGCATTTGAGTGGCCACCATCTGTCAAACATTGAATAAAATAGACATTCCAATCCTCACTGAGCTGTCATCCTGGGTATTGCTATGGGAACTTGACAAGTTGCCTCACCTG
This sequence comes from Nesogale talazaci, assembly GCA_004026705.1. NCBI lineage: Eukaryota > Metazoa > Chordata > Mammalia > Afrosoricida > Tenrecidae > Nesogale > Nesogale talazaci. Next base: position 23,646 of record PVJH01020966.1, read on the forward strand.
TCGGAGTCTCAGTTCTTTACAGGTCCTTGGGAGAACTACAGGCCAGATTTTGCATGTAGGTTAGGACTTGGTCATCACTGGTCGTCTGGAAATGTTAGTCAGGACCCTGATTCCTGTAGCCTGGAAAGGCAAGAAGAAAGGGATGGATTGGGCAATTTCCTATGAAGGGCAAAGCTTGAGCTGACTCATATTTACTTACTAAGTGTGCAGAATCCACAAGAAATCATTCACGATAAGCTAGTAAATGAGCACGAATTAAGTCCAGGCTTACCTTGTTTATTGGGTGATCGTACACCACCTTCTACATATGGGGAAGGGGTAGGATGAGCAGGAGCGTCTAAAAACAAAGGCTTACTTCAATAAGCACTCTTCAGCCAGACCTATCAAGCTCTTCCAGACTCACCATCATGGAGGGTGATGGGCTGCCGACTTCTAAACCCCCTGGTCCTGGCCGGCTTGGTCACAATCTCCGAAAGGACTCCACTTCCCTGGCAGAAATCCAACCAACCCCCACTGCTCTTGACTCTTGGATCTTCTCCAGACTCAGAGACAAGCCTCCACTCCAGCCTCCGGGCAGGGCATTCCTGTCCGCTCTCCAGGAGGCAGTCGGCACAGATCTACTGAAAGTGATGCCTTCCGCACATAAAGCAGTGGTAGCTTGGGGCTAAGGGGAAAAACACAGGGCTGGATGCCTGGAGATAGGTGCCCTGGAGCTTCCCATTTCCACCTTGGCTCTGTTTTCTTCTGTAGAATGAATGATTTTTTTGCCAGAAAAGCCTTAAAATTAGCCTCAGCACTCTACAAAGTATAACTAGTTCTCTCACAGGATGTCTGGCGGAGATTGCGTGGCATCCAAACTGCAGTTGGCCCAGTGAATGCTCTGCTTTCTGAACGCCCTACCAACAAAAACAACGCCAATGACCTTTGCTTTTGAATCAGGAGACACTGCAAAGGAGTGAGACCGAGCTGCCATCTGCATGGGAAGTCATTTCTTCTCTGCTTCCTTATTTGCAAAAGAAAAATGTGACCTATAGATCCTCCTTTGAAGAATAATTGGCATAAATAAGGTAGACGTCACACCTACACACAGTAGATGATCGTAATTGGCTATGACTATTACTGTGGTTATCATTTACTCTAGAATAAGTTTTAGCACTATACTCACTCTTTGACTGTCTGATTGTGTCTCGTCACTTCTAGGGGCACTTCTAGGGACAAAACCACATCCAGAGGGAGCTCCGAGGTGTCTTTGAATTTATTTAGCCTGCAGAGCCCATGGTCTATGAAAACTTTGTGTTGGAAAGGTGTACCCTCAAATGCAAACCCATTCCTGCCTGGATCCTAATTCTGCTTATGCTTTGTAGATGTGTACCCCAAGTTATTTTATTTAATTTAATTAACAATAGCCCCCTTGCAAATGCAGTTAGCCTATGGTACTTTATCAAATGCAGTCTCTATGGAATTTTTAAAATTTAAGTATATACAAATAAAGTTTTATTGGAACACATCCATACTCATTCACTTATGCTTTTTTTTTTTTTTTTTTGGCATCACTGCCCTGGTGGGAGTAGGAAGCCTTGCTCCTAGAGAGCTGCTGCTGGATTTCAACCGCCAACCCTGTGGCCCACAGTCCTGTACACAACCACTATGCCACCGGGACTCAGCCTCTATGGAATTTTTATAACTCGCTACCTTGCTGAAAAGCAGACAGGTTGCATACAAACGTCACTGAAAGGGGCCAGGTGATACTGAAAGACTTACTTACTGTTGTTAGTGATCAACAGGTTAGTTGAGACCTACCATCTAGCTAGTCAACCCAGACATGCTGAAAATGATCATAGACTTACAGAACCTTACTGCTGCTTGCTTGTTCATGATCAACAGTTGTTTCCCATGGCTACCCTAAAACTTGAGTGCGTGTAAAATATCTATGCATGACTCCCGGAAGTGTAAATTCCTGTGCCAAAGGTACGCACGTCTTCTCTATATCTTCAAACAGGGCATCACAAAGACCACCTGTATTGCACTGCTCTAGCCTCCTTCATGGTGTACGAGGAGACTACTTGTACCTTCTAAATAAAAACGTCTTTCTATTCCTCTCACTTGGACTCCATTAGCGGTGAAGCTCCAGAGTCAAACATCTGCATTTCAGGTGACAGGGGGAATAAAGCCCTCCTTTCTTTGCCTGGCTGGAATCTAAAATTTCCCCCCACAGTTTCAACCCTCACTGCCCTTTGTTCCCCATATTACCCATCTTGGACCGTCTACTTAGACAAGTACATGGCACCATAAAGAATGAAAGACGCCAAATTCCTGGGTTAGAGGGAAACGAAGCCCACTTCGGGGGCGTGAATTGTGGTCTCAGAAACCCCAGGGGCAATTCGCTATCCCCTGTCCTCTGGGGTCCCTTTGGCTCAGAATCAACTCCTCTGGTGGCTCATGCAGCTTGTCTGACTCACCTCCGACCATGAGAGCTCGGTCCACGAAGAGGTGTGTCCTGCCATCATTCACGTGGTGGCCCAGCATCATTCAATAGCCATAGCGAAGCTTCTTTCAAGGGCAGGCCATCAGTGAATAAAAGTTCCCAAGAACAATCGTGTTTTCCCATTTACCCTCCCCCCCTCCTCACCCCCCTGCGCTGAACTTTGTGGGCAGAAAAAAAAATGGAGATCCGACATTTTTCCCTAGAATAACAACATTCTGTTAATGCCTCTCTTTTTTATTCAGCCACCCACTAAACATTCCCAAAAGGAATCTACTTCAGATGCCCACTGGGAAGGCATTCTCGTTCTCAACTTAATTAGGCAGCTTTCAGAATTAGAAGAGGCATTTGTGTGCATTAGATAAAGCATGTTCTCCGCCAAATACCCTCTTCTGAGTTCCATAAAGAACTTGGAGCACTTTAAAGCCAGGGCTTGGTGAGCAACACTGTTTTCTTTGTGCATCCTAAAGGAACAGAGGCCGAGTGACGGGAAGGTCATCCAAGAAGCCCAGGACAAAGGCATGCTCTCAATTCCAGGAATCCAAGACCTCCCAGTATAGCCATTGACCCTCCCGCCCAGATAAATATTTGTCTTGCCAATCAATGATCCTAACGGAGGGATTCTTAGGATCCACAATTATAAAAACAGAAACGTCAAGTGATTAATTAGCAGAGGAAGCTCTTCAAAGTAGGGAAGGACTAATGAGTTGAAGAAGAATTAAATATCTCTCGAGACACTTCCCTGGCTTCCTTACATTGTTTTAATTCTTCAGGCTTGGCCTCTTTGTTACACATTTTTGAAGTGGATTTTTATTTGGTTCCTATGATTTGGGGTTTCTGTTCTTTTGGTTTTCTGGCAAGGGGCTTTGTTTTGTTTGAAACCTTTTTATTGGGAATTAGGTGATGGCTTACAGAGCAAGTCATCAGCTGTGCAGTCAACAATTCATACGGAGTTTGTTTCAACTTCTGCATTGCAACCCCTTCGACGCACTTCTCCTCTTTCCTCCCTGTGTGGTCTGTTTCTATCCCTCCTTCTCTCCCACCCCCTTCTCCTTCTATGGGTCCCGGGGTTGGGGAGACTTACATTTGTGTGGACTAGTTGTTTCTAGACGCTCTTCTATTTTAGTCAATTTTCTTTGCTCCAAATGGGAAGCGACAATAGCCACCCGCACTGTTATTGTTAGGCATTGTCGTTGTCAAAGTTGCACTCTAGAAGGCCCAGGGACTCCTGTCTTTGGGTGCTCTGTTCCGCAAACTGACCTTGGGTCCCTCCAAAAGAATGATCCTGATGCCCTCAACACAACCCATCATGCCTTCAAGTGTTTGCGTATGTCCAAGAAGTTTTCATAACTGTGCCTCCTGCACACTCCATCACATTGAATGGATATTTTGCCGTGAAGGTACACAAACACACACATATAAATATCTTCTGTCAAACCTATGTGTGTGGGAGAGTCCCACTCTCCCTCCTGTTGCAGTGTTGCCCAGTCCCCGCGGCTAAATTGCAAAAACTAGGTGGATTTAAAAGATTCTAAGTGTCATTTTCACATGCACTGATAGGTAGGGCATGCAGTCAGGAATAGTGCCTCTAATAATCTTGCCCTTTGTACTTTGTTCTCCCGGGCTGAGGGAACCTGTTTGGTTTTGTTATTTTGCAGACAGACACCAATCTTGGAATGGCAGACCCAAACTCGGAAAAAAATGATTTGTTCACACCAAGACTGCCTCTGACAGCTTGTATTTCGAGAGACTTCAAATATCGAGGAGACAGGCCGGGTGGACAAGGACAGGCTCTTCAGGAGAGGGCAAAGGAAGCCCCTGGATGATTCAGAGCATCAGACAAGAAGTGGGTCTCTGACCCAGCTACCGTCCTTGAGAGCTCGTGTGCGGGCACCACCACAGGGGTCTCTGTGAGTCAGGTTAGAGGACTTCCACTTAGGGCCACCACTATGGAAGATGTCTAGTTGGGTTATGTCTCAGCAGATGGATATTCCAATTATATCATTATTCTAGCTATGATGTTTCTGAACCAGGGGTTCTTAACCTTCCTCATGCCGTGACCCTTCCATACAGTTCCTCATGTGGTGGTGACCCCCCCCCCCCACCATAGCACTATTTTCTTTTTGGGGGGGAGGAGGGCATCACTGCCTCTGGTGGTCGTGGGTGCTACCCAGTGCTGCTCCTGAAAGCCGCTGCTGGGTTTGAACCGCCAAGCCCGTGGGCTGCAGTCCCGCACTCAACCACTTAAGCCACCGGGGCTCAGCCCATAGCACTATTTTCATAACTGCTACTTCCTAACTGTCATTTTGCTACTGTTATGAATTGGGCAACCCCTGTGAGACAGTTGCTCGATCCTGCAGCAGTCAAAGACCCTGGTGTCAATTTCAGGACTGGAAGTGTAGGAGTGGAGTCTAGCCTGTCCATCTGGAGATAGCCGAGGAGACAGGCTTCTGTATGGGCATGGCTTTCTCCTGAGAATTCTAGAAAATCTGGCTATATTTCCCCGTTGGAGGTGAAAGACTGATGACTCAGTTCCTTGGAGATGCTAGACTGACAAGACACAAGACTGATCCCCTGTGAGACATTCCAAAGGAGAAGTCACATGGGCTTACCCTGATGGAACCAGACCTTTGAAACCAATTGAATGGCACCTAACATATTCAGTTCTGCCAGAACCACTTTTTAAAGGAGACGATCTTGTCCCCATTTAATGTATTTTGGCTCTTTATCAAAGATTCCATCTATGGGTAGATGGGTTTATTTCTGGGTTCTCAGTTCTATTCCTTGGTCTTTATGCCTAATGTACCAGTAGCAGGCTTTTCGATTTGAGTTTTTAATATTGTTGCTGTGAAGTAGGTTTTAAGACTGGGAAATGAGAGACCTTTTAGTTTGTTCTTCTTCTTTAGTAGTGCGTCGCCTAACCAGGATCTCTTACCTTTCCATGGAAAGTTAGTAATTCGTTTCCCCCCTCTTTAAAGGATGATGTTGGCGTCTGGGTCAGAATTTCGTTTTGTCTGTAGATCACTGGCTGGGTTCATGAGAGAAGCATACCCAGTGGCACGCATATGGATTTGTATAAAGAAAGAGATTTATATCAAGAAATGGCTCCCATGGCTATAGACATGAGTCGTCACATCTAGTTCAAGTTCATAGGTCCTATGTAAGCTGAGGGGTTCCCCTGACTCCAGTGGTTGCCAAACCGTGGGCTACAACTCAGTAATCGGTATATAGTCTTACGTCTGGCCATTTCTTCTTTCAAGCAAAAATTAACCACCGCTTGGACTGCTCAAATTTCTGACCAATGGGAGGATGAGTCTTCACCATTATCATTCAAGCAGGTCCCAGATAGGGGCTGTCGGGCTGCCGCTGTCCATTCTTGAGTCGTATCTGCATACCATGCAAAACTCTCAGCACACCGAGAGCACATTTCCCGTCCCTCAATCAACTGCTCATAAGAAACTTCCCTCGAGGTCATGGGTGCAGACGGACAGTTGGGTCATTTCTTCTTGCAATGTACTTGTACCTTCAGGCCCTGCTATAGCCGCATTTCATATATATCACTATAATTTACTGATGGAGTGCAGCTATGCACATCCGACTTGATGATTCTGTGGGTCAGACAACACTCCCTCCGTTCATGAGGGGCAGCTCAGGATGCATGGTGACTTGGTCGCCATTGGTGAGGTGTTCAGTTTCCACTAAGGCCTGCTAATAGTGCAAAGCTGTTTTTTTGTTTTTTGTTTTTTGTTTTTTTTTTTTACAAGGGGAGCAGTTGTCTGCAGAGGATAGCAGAGCCTTGTTGCCAAATCCCACGGGTCAGTACTGTGATTCACCACTAGGGGCTTACGCCAAGCCTCCCAACTGCACCTTTATCTGCCACCGACACCCCAAACACCACTGACTCAGCCTAATCAGACAGCCCAAGTGGCAGAGTGAACCTGTTGCAGAACTTTCTCCTTTTCTGGAACACTCCTGCCCCTCCTCGCACTCCCCTCCCCAAAGCTGGCAGCTTTCCAGCCACATAATAAACAAGCCAAAAGAATGCATTCACTTTGTGATGTGTGGCTACCAACGTCCAAAGGGGCCCACCAAGAATTCTACCTCCTTTCTAGTTGTGGGAGAGGCCCGATGCAATAACTGATCCTTCACTTTAATCTCAATAGCCCCCACCCACCCACCACCACCACTAGACCCCCAGAAATGGAGGTCTGAATTCTTGCTGGGTTAATTTCCCCGCGTGTATCACACAGACCTCCCACTTAGATGTCAGTTTGTTCTACTGTGGTGGCATGTGTGCTGCTGTGATGCTAGAAGCTATGTCATTCATAGTTCAAATACCAGCCGGGTCACCAAAAGTAAACAAGCTCCAGCACAGTTTATAGACTAAGGACAGACTATGAAGAAAGAATAGCCTAAGGAATTAGCCCCTGAGAACCTTAGGGATAGCATCTACATGTTGTCAGAGATAGGTCAGATGAGCCCCCAGAGGAAGAAGGTACTTCGAACATGAAGGAGGAAGAACTGCCTCTCAAAGGAGAGGGAACCACAGGACATGGATGGAGCCAAGGCTCCAGAAGGAAAGCCTTCAGGGCCTTCATTTGCTGGTAGGGAACAACACAGAGTGAGAAGAGACAACTGTAACATCGATTACAATTTGGAACTTGGAATATATAAAGTATGAATCCAGGAAAACTGGAAATCTTCAAAATGAAATTAAACACGTAAAGGTTGATATCCTAGGTGTTAGCGATAATACTGTATTGACCCCTTTGAATCAGAAAATTGCATGGCTTACAGTACCATGAATGCTAGACCAAAAGGAATAGCTCTGCATTCATTGTCAAAAAGGACATTTCAAGACTTATCTTAAAATGCAATGTTCTCTCCGATCAAATCATTTCTATTTGTGTAGAAGGAAATTCAGTCACTAGAATTGTTAGGTAAATGATGAAGTTGATGATGAAGAAATTGAAGAGCTGTACCAATATCTTCCATCTAAAATGGATCAAACACATAAACAAGATGCATGGATAACGAATGACTATTGGAAAGCAAAAAGAAAGGAATCATAGTTTGAAAAATATAGCCTTGGTAATAGAAACCTAGCAGGTCGCCACATGATAGAATTTTCCAAGACCAAGGACTTCTTCATCACAAATACCCCTTTTCTTTATCTTTAAAAAAAAAATTTAGGCATCACTGCCCTCTGGTGGGAGTGGGAGGCCCAGCCCTGCTCCTGGAGAGCTGCTGCTGGATTTGAACCACCACGCCAGTGGGCCACAGTCCCGCACTCAACCACTACGCCACAGGGGCTCAGCCCCTCCAATACCCCTCTTCACTACACAAGAGGCCACAGCTCATGTGGACATATCCAGATGAACGACACCAGAAACAAATGGACCACATCTTTGTGAAGAGACCATGGAGAAGCTCAGTATCAGCTGCTAAAACGTGGCCGGGGGTCCATTGTGGAGCAAACCATGCTTTGTTCCTATGTAAGTCCAGGCTGAAGTTGGGCAAAATGAAAACAAGTCTACAACAGGCAAAGTGCAATGCTGAGTATGTTGCTGCTGTTCGGTGCCCTGGAGTCAGTTCTCACTCGTAGCTGCTCTACGAGCAACAGGACGAAACACCACCTAGTCATGCACCATCCTCAGAGTGGGTCTTACGTTTGAACCCATTGTTGCTGCCATGCCTGAAGGCCTTCATGCTGTCCCTCTCCACCCTCTCCAGTGAATGTGCCCCCCACCCCCGACCCCGAAAACACATCCAAAATATGAGATGATGTCTAGCCATCCTCGCGTTTAAGGAGCATGCTAGCTGTACTTCTTCCAAGACAAATCTCTTTGATTTTTTGACAGTCGATGGTACTGGGTCAATATTCTTCACTAGCCCCGTAGCTCAAATGCATCAATTTTTCTCCAGTCTTCTTTATCCGGTGTTGGACTTGCGCATTCATATGAAGCAATTGAAAAATACCACGAAGAGGCCTCGTGAAGCAGACTTATCCTGTGAAGTCGTTTCATCTCTTTCTTGACTGCTGTTCCAGGAACGCTGATCACCAAGGTAGACCAAATCCTTGACAACGTCCATCTTCCCTATTTATCACGTTGCTACCTCTTGGTTGACTTGTGCGGATTCTGGTCTTCTTTACTTTGAGCTGTCATCCATCGTGAAGGCTGCAATCCGTGATCTGCATCAGCAAATGCTTCAAGTCCTTCTCACTTTCAGCAAGCAAGATTATGTCATCTGTATGTTGCAGGCATGACTCTAAAGGATAGATCATGAAAGAAAGGGTCACCAGGAACAGGGAGATTTAGTAAAAGGAGATAGTCAGCAAATATATTGACAAGAGCACCTGCACATAGTAAGTAAGGCTCTGAACATAAGGACAAAGTGAATGTGATAAAGGGTCTGGAAGTGGTAGGGGATTTAGATGGGGTAGCCTGGCAGACCTCTCTGAGGCGGTGCAGCCACAGGGAGCTGCATGACAGGACTGAGATACGTGAAACTCAGGAGGAAGAATATTCTGGACCACTACTTTTCCTCTGACATCTTTTTGAAGGTAAGGAAATAGAACTTTTTATGTCATTTCAAACTTCCAGGAAAGCTCCAAGAATAGTACAAGGAACTCCCACAGAGTCCTCATGGAAAGTCACCACCTGTTTCTATTGTGGCCCGTTTTCTCTTCTTTCTGTAAAAACATACCCTCTATGCATAGACACGTCCGTACACATCTCCCTTTTTCACAGCCTCTCAAGAGTACACAATGCAGACATTCTGTCTTTTCCCTCGTGAATACTTCGCCACGTATTTCTCAAGAATGAAACCACTTCCTTACATAACTGTAGTCTGTGTTTAACTTTTGTCATTTGCTCCAATAAGAATCCGTGTAGGTCACACCGGGTCACTTTTCACTGTCCTCTTATTTGGAGCAGTTCCTTAGTCGCTACGACCATCTCCCCTCCACTCTCCACCCCCCCCCCACCCCGCCCCCGCAATTTATTTCTTACTTTTATTGTAATTTGAGAAAAAGTTTACAGAGTCTATTAGTTCTTCATGCAGCAATTTATGCACATTTTGTTTCGTGGGTTCCACAACGTAGCTGTGATATCTAGTTCTTGCTTCAGGGTGGAAGCTTCGGTCCCTGTGATCCGCTGTCCTTTGTACAAGCTGTTTTAGAATATCCTTATTTTTGTCATGCTTCTTTACTCTGGACGGGGAGAGATCAGTAATTTTCCCTTAGAGAGCCGCTATCAAGCTTTTTAAGATCCCAATTGCCACGTACCAGAGAAAGATATAGAACATTATCTTTAGATTATGCCAATTGACCCTGATGTTTCCTGTGACTATGATTCTTGGTCTCCAGCTCCATTGACCCATTCACTCAAAGTATCTGGCTATGGTTACAACGTTTGCATATGTCTGCCTGCTGTTAGCTCTTTTACATGCAAGGGTATATTTGCAGTTCATAGAAATACATATGTAGAAATATTGCCCATCGATTTCATTTTTGAGCATAGTGTCCTTGCTTACTCATCCATGTTCATCTTGCCTTTATGCAGCCACTTGAAAATCAATGTTTGTTATTACAGAAAACAGAGGACGGTTGTTTGCATACAAGAGCGCTTATGTTTGCGGTCATAACTCTTATGCACCTCTCTGTGCCTTCTTTCCTTCAGAGATATTGTCCTGACTTCCTCCCCATTATATTTTGCCTTTTCTTTCACCCACATTAGTTAGTGTCTGTTAGTGGTTTTCTCTCCTTTCTCCTTTTATTCATGGTAACCATCAAACAATGTTCTGTCTTGTGTGCAAACTTTTCAATTGACATCTTATCTTTGTGAACTCATCTAATATTGCTTCTTTTGTGATTGATCTACATCATTCTGCTTAATACCATCCCCACCCCCAGGCATAAGCAATCTATAAAGTTGTGAAGATTCTTTGTTATGCTGTGTAGTGTTCCATCATGCACCTGCACCATAGTCTAGTTATTCATTCATCCATCCATTGTTTCCCTTTCTTTGCCATTGAGATTAGTGCTGTAATGAATATGCACGTGCATATATTAGTTCATGTCCTAGCTCTTAAGATATCCACTTAGTAGTGGGATTGCTGCATCATATGGAATTAAAAAAAAAAACTCTTTTCTGTGAATTAAGAGAAGGTTTTTAGAATAAATAATTTGGGGGGGGTTGGTCTTTTAATTAAAATCATTTTATTGGGGGCTCATACATCACTTATCACAATATATACATACATATACTGTGTCAAACACCTTCGCATGCCTGCAGCCATTATCATTCTCCAAATATTCGCTTTTCCACTTGAGCTGATATCAGCTTCCCATCCTTTCGCTCTCTCCCTGCCCCCCCAACCCCCACCAACCCTCAATACTTTATAAATTATTATTCTTCTGTCATATCTTACACTGCCCGACCTCTTCCCCCGCCCACTCCTTCGATGGCTGTCCTCCAGATAGGAGGTTATGTGTAGATCCTTGTAGTTGACTCTGTCTCTGTACCCCACCTTCCCTCCACCCATCCAGTAACTCCAATCTTACCCGTGGCTCCAAGGGGCTCACCTGTCCTGGGTTCCCCATATCTCCAGCTCCCCTCTCTACCAGTGTACCTTCTGCAGATAATTTGTTTTATATTAAACATCCCAGACATTTTGTTTCATCTCATTGATTACAATTCCCTCAATATAATATCACTCATCCCACTTTCTTTTTATGCTTTCTCTTTCCATTTCTCCTTTTCCCCTACTCTTCTGAACTTTCCCTTGGGTAAAGGATGTCCTTTTGATTTCATATGGGTGGCCATTCTAAGGCGTGTATAGCCCTTTAATGTAGTGCCTTCCTAATGTCACGACCTTTTTGTACAGTTCCTTGTGTTGTGGTGACCCCTCAACCATAAAATTATTTTCATTGCGACTTCGTCACTGTAATTTTACTATTGCTATGAATCAGGCGACCCCTGTGAAAGGGTTGCTTGACCCCCAAAGGGGTCACAACCCACAGGTTGAGAACCGCCGCTCTAGTGTTCTCACTCCCCTTACAGACCTGCCTATTGTTTGGCCGAAATGGAACTTGGAGTGAGTTTCTTCCCAGATGTGAATTGTACGAGTCATTGTCTCAGAGTTACCAATAGCTTCTAGATGACCCAGGAAGCCTGCTTTTTGAGCCTTGTTTCACATTTCTCTTGTACTCTGGCCATGATTTTCTAATATGATCCCTCTCAGAGAAATTGGTAGCGGTAGCCAGGCATCAACTAGTTCTGATGTCTGCATGGTCCATTCGCCCCGTAGACTCATTGTTTCCATGTGTTTTCAATTTCGATCACTCGTCTTTCCTCTGGACACTGAGAGACCCATGACCGAATCTGAGAAGGCTGCTCACGAGGTTTTAGACCCTAGCTGCTGTGCACCAAAGGGAGAGGTAGAACACGGTCTCCGTTGGCACCCACCGAGACCAGGGTTCTGAGTCCTGAGGTTCAGTGACTCCCTCCCTTAAGGTGAGTGGTTCTGTATGAGAAATGGTCGTGACTTTCCCCTTCGGTGCTCCACCCTGAGGCGCTCTGGCAGTGCAGTGTCCACTCATTGGGTGACTAACTGCAAGGGCAGCAGTTTGAAGCCACCAGCTGTTTCCTCCACAGGAAACAGACGAGGCTTTCCACTCGCGTGGAGGCTTGCGGGTCTAGAAATCCACAAGTTCGGTTTCATTGTCCCATTGTCAGAATGGACTCCGTGCTACTTTGTTGATTTTCTTTGTCTGTCTTTTAGTGCTTTTTAAAGATTTTAGTCTTTTTTAAGTCAAATGTGTGTGTGTGTGTGTGTGTGTGTGTGTGTGTCTCCATGGGTTCTGTCAAACCGTGCATTTATAGAAATACTTCCACTTTTCTTCTTACACCCATTCAGCCTGTGTCTATTCATGCATCTGCTTGGAGAGCATGGTCATTGTAGGGTTGTAGATATAAAAACATTTACCTCAGTGCCCAATAAAATGATTTATATTTTTTTTAAAAAAGGAGGGGGAAAGAGGAGCTTATACCAAGGGCTCCAGTAGAAAATATTTGAAAATGAAGATGGCAATCTGTATACAAATATGCTTGCTACAAATGTTGTATGGAATGTTCTAAGAGCTGTAAGAGCCCCCAATAAAGTCATTGAAAATTTATACAGAAAAAAAAACTTATCTCGATTGCCCTGACTCTAGCATGACTCCCACTGTCTTCCCTTGTCTTCTTCTTTTTTTAGCCAACCTCCTTCTCACCATACATTCTCTTCGCCTTCTCTTTGTCCCCAAGGGCATTCTGACTCACAGCATCGGGTTTCTGGGGTTGTATAGAGGGCAACTTTTGCCCACCCAGCAGCTGGTGAGGTTGGATCCGTGGCTTGGCAGTTAGCAATCCAAAGCATAGCTGGCAGCCCAAATGAAATCCACTTCATTTCTTGTCCATTTGAAGTTCTCTAATTGCAACATTCCATCTTTTTACTTTCGATTGTCTTTGTTACAAATTTCTATCTCTGGTTCCCTCTTTTCAGGCTTGTAGGTTCACGCTTTGCAAGCTTCCTGATTACAGGTAACCGCCTACGTCACAGGAAGGGGTTGTACCACAGGCAATACATGGATGGAAGGGGGGTGCCCAGGAAGAGGAGGGATTAAGAGTACACATGTGACAAGATGGGCAGATCCTAGATTCATGATGGCTGCCTAACCTTGGTTGCCATAGAGCTGGTTTGACAACTTCTCTCCAGGGAAACCATCACTATGATTATCAGTAGGATGTGAGCCCCACCTACAGTGGACCAGACAATAGTCTGTTTGCTCTGGATGACTGATGCCTTTAGGAAGATAGCTTCCAGGCAACTGTGCTTCCGAGTGTGCTACAATCATTTACCAGTGTTGCAAGCAGTGTCCTAGGTCTGACGTATATTTGCGGGGGGGGGGGGGGGGGGGGCGCAAACTAGAGAAAAGCATTTTTATATCCCACACAGCCCTCATTTTCCCCTCCCTCTCCCACTCTCTCTCAACCCTTTTTAGTTGGCTTCCTTACCTTGCCCCAGAAATTTATGTATTTAGTAGCTTTTCTTCTATGCCCCATGTGCTTTTTATGCTTATCAGTGGACTTATGTTGTACTTGTCTTTTTGTGCGTGGCTTAATTTGCTTAGCATAATCTCTTCCAACTCTTCCCATGCGATGATGTGCGCTCATCACTGCTTTTTAGGGGTGTGTAGTCCTCTGTTGTATGTATGTACCAGAGTTTTAATCCATTTGTCCATTGAAGGAAATTTAGATTGTTTCCAATTCCTTGTGATTGTGAACTGTGCAGTGATGAACATTGGAGTAGGATGTCTGGCCATGGTCTGTTTCTTGCCTCTTCTGGGTATATGCCCAGTAGGGGGATTGCTGGGTCATATAGTAGCTTGATTTTCATTTGTTTGAGGTATCAGCAAATCAATTTCTATAATGGCTGCACATACCTATAGGTCCACGAGCAGTGGATGAGAGTTCCTATCTCACCACTGCCCCTCTAACACTTGTTTTGCTTTCTGATTTTTTGAATTGGGTTAGCTTTGAGGGTGTTAGGTGGTATCTCATAGTTGTTTTCATTTGCATTTCTCTTCTGGCTAATGATTGGTAACATTTTCTCATAAGTTTATTGGCCATTCAGATTTCCACTCCGGTGAAACTTCTGCTCAGGTCCTCTGCCCACCTCCTCAATGGGCTATTAGTTTTATTATTATTGGCTATATTTTTTTTCCATTGTTTTCTTGCTTTCCCACTCATGTATGTCAGCCGTGATTTTTATTATTTCTGTTCTTTTGCTGTTAGTAGAATTGTCCTATTGACTGTGTTCTAATTGCTGGAGATTTTGTGCCAGCATATCAATAGTAAGTCTCTCTTCCTTTTTCATATGTGCATTTATTGCTATCAAACTTTCTCTGACAACTGGTTTTGCTGTGTCCCAAAGGGCTTGGTACATCATATTCACATTTTTATTTAACTTTTTTTTTTGGTTTTTGGGGCATCACTGCTCTCCGGTGGTGGGAGTAGGAGGCCCAGCCCCACTGCTGGAATTGAACCTCCGTCCCAGTGGGCCGCAGTCCCACGCACAACCACTACGCCACTGGGGCTCAGCCCCCATATTCACATTTTTATTGGTTTCCATAAACATCTTAATTTTTAGAAAAGTGTTTATCAATTGGTTTTGTTGATTTTCTAACTTCACTATCTCTTTTAAACTTATTAGTTGGCATCCTACTGGACAGAAGAGCTTTCTCTTCTCTCCTTTCTTTTATAAATCACATTTATCTTTATTACACTGTTACCTTGTGGATTTGCATTCTCTTTAATGGTCTACAAGTCACTACTCTGACTCGCCTCAGATTCGAGTGGTAAAAACCTCTTCAAATTGGCTCCTATGCCTCTCACAGGACCCCATCACCCATCAAAGATTGCCTGCCTTTGTAGCATATGCTCAGGCGCCACTTGTCCATTCTCGGTCTCAGCCTTGGAATCAGTCTTTGCTCCAGCAACTCCTGGTTCTTCTGATTCAGTTACTTAGAAACCAAAAATCCGACTGTCTACCGTGCTGCTCATTACCAGTGTGCCATTCTTCCCGGAAGCTCTCCATGCACAGAGCGGCAGGGCTTCTCAAACTCTGGAGTTCGCACGTTGTCTACGTGCACACGGATTTGGCTGGTCTGGGTCATGTCTGGGTGCTGCTCACCGAATGCCAGGCGATGCTGATGCTGCCGGTCCTCAAGCCACATCTTGAGCCCCAAGGAACTTGGACAGCGGTTCTCAACATTTTGTGGACACCAGGATCCCCTGGAGGGCTTCGTAACACACATAGCCTTAGACTTTTCTTCACAGTTCTGATTCAGTGAGGTTGGGAGGGGGGAGGTGGCCTGAGAAACTGCATTCCTGAAAAAGGTCCCAGGATCTGCTCCTATTGACTACCTGGACCTGGTACCCTTCACCGGGCCTTTGGTTCTCAAATGTGGCCATCCATGAAAATTCCTGGGGGGGGGGGGGAGATAGAGTTGTTGTTGTTGTTGTTGTTGTCGTCTTCCTTCTAAATTGATCACCCAAGTCCCACCCCCGAGATGATGACTTCATTGATGAAGGATGTGTTCTGGGCCTTGAGAATTTCATGAGATCCATATATGGTTTCATGGCTGAGCCCAATTTGGGAAAATGCTTCTAGGAAGAGATAAAGCCACATGCAAAGGATTCAGTGACAACGAGCTCAGTGATTTCAAGGCGCAGATAGGAGGGCTCTGGGAGGCTAGAGATGCCAGCAGGGCTGAAGGGTACAGATGTGTCTCAGATGAGGGGAGAATTTACGGGAGAGCTCG
>PVJH01020967.1:0-39640 GCA_004026705.1 Nesogale talazaci
CATTGGCCTTAGTTAATGGCCTTAGTTCTTATGGTTAATCTTGTTTCAAAATAGGCTTTTTGGATATATTATCAGGTTACCTGAAAGGAAAGGATTTTAACCTCATCTGACTGGTCTTCTCATAAAGGAGAAACAATGGTGCAAGAGAAGGCATCGGTTGATGCTACAGCTGCAAGCCAAGGACTGCAGGAAACCCAAGCTAGGAAGTTTCTTCTAGAATAGACAGATGCCTTGATGCCATACTTCTAGCCGCTAGAAAGGCGGATCCTTTTCTCTTCTTCAAACTCATCAACCAGGGAGTATTCTGCTATGGCAGCTCTGAAGAGTTTACACAGAGCTGTATCAAGAATTAAAATGTGGGAATGGCTTTGACTTTAGGTAATGTGTAGAGCCTAAAAGAGATCTGATAAATTTAGTACAAGCTTAGATTACTCGGTGGGGAGATTGTTGGTATAATTATATACTTTAAACACGACTCTGGTGAGGCCTCAGGAAGAAGCATGAATTATACAGAAAGTCTATCATGAATTATATTATCATGGTTATGAGGACTGTGGACACTGCAACTGCTATTGACACTGTAAAGAAATGATGAGCATGCTATTAATTCCTGGACGAAAGGATATTTTGCTTGCTTAAGTTAGGAGAGAGCATGGAACAGTTTCTTCTTCAAAGTCTCAAAAGAGTCAACATGACTAACATCCTGATCAAGGACTCACAGCATCCTGAACTGCGAGATAATAAATATCTGTTTTACAGCCCACTCAAACTATGGCATATGGTTAGAGAAGGTCTAGGAGACTAACATAATAACTCACCCAGTCTAATTTTAGAGCAATAGGAAAGCCTCTCCTTAAAATTATTCAATATTAAACTTGAACTCGAAAAGCATTATAAACTCATCTCCCCCCCCCAAAAAAAATCATAAGGTTAAATTAAACCTTATTGGCACTTTACAAAGCTATATTACACGAGGTAGCTTCAATTTGGGCTCTGTACTAGTCAGATTTAATGTCTAGAAATAGCAAAATGATAATAATTAAAAAGAGACTTACAGGTTTTGTTTGTTTTCTGAGCTTAACCAGAAATGGATAATTAAAGAGAATGAGAATTTCAGGTGCGTTCACAAATAAAAGAGGGTAAAGGTTTTTTTGTTTGTTTGTGTTCAATTTATAAACAGTATAATCTACTAGGTATACCACAATGGTTGCTGTGCCTGACTAAGATTAATTTTCCAGGGTAACCAGGAATAAGAATTGCACT
This sequence comes from Nesogale talazaci, assembly GCA_004026705.1. NCBI lineage: Eukaryota > Metazoa > Chordata > Mammalia > Afrosoricida > Tenrecidae > Nesogale > Nesogale talazaci. Next base: position 1,264 of record PVJH01020967.1, read on the forward strand.
CCTCATGTTTTAAAGAAAGGGACAAGCCCAATACTAACATTTTAAATGTCTGTGTTAATCTTTCTTAAGTTAAAATCTAGAGCAATTGATCAAATTGAGCCATATCTTAATAATAACAATATAGGATCTTTTAAAAAGTCTAAGACATATTGATTGAAACCTATTCCTAATTTAAAACTTGTAGGACTCAATCGATGATAACCTACTTTAATAATACTGGTTGCTTTAAAACAGCAAATTTAATTAATATGAGTGAAGCAAACTTTAAAACACATTCCCACATTATTTTATAGTAACAGAAAATACCATTTTAATGTTCTAAAACATAAAAACATAGTTGTTATTTGAATTTCTTTTTGCTTTGCAGGCAAAAATAATCTATATTGTTTCTTTCTCTGGTTTCATTGACTAAAATTTTTGTTCCACACTGTAGTAATTACAAATGTAACTGACAAATTTGAAGACTCAGTAATGGATGGAGTCTATTCTGTCACTCAGGCAGTGGCTTGATGACCTCCTTTGGAGGCTCTAAGGAGAAAAATAGCTCACTGGGGGTAGGGTACATATTCACTCTTGTGGAGAAGACACATGGAGAAGGGCTGGTGGAACCAGACTCTAGGGCTGAAGGAGCCAAGCCAAGTGTTGCTCCCTGGCAGCACTGAGATGCTAATAATGTCATGGGTTCCCCAAGACTTCCTACCCACTGGCTTGTGATCTTTCTGCATTTGGTACAGTAGCAAGCATTTCATTAGTTTGAAGAGGACTTTATAGATTGGTGCCAGACAGAAGGGCTAATATCAGACTCATGGACTTGATCTGGACTGGGCTGGGCTATTTTCTCAATGTTCAACTGCTCTTGTATATAAAGTTCTTTCTTATACACATATGAGTGTCTATGGATTTGTTTCTTTAGTGTACCCAGACTAACACATACATTTTATCTGGATGCTGACCTGCAAAAGTGTGCATGCATTTATACATCTCTTTGAGTGTTATGAAAAATGTACTAAGGTCTATTATATAGTGAGCGCTGTGCTAAGGATTGCTGATACATATTACGGCTTTGAAGAGACAGAAAAACCTGGATGTTGATGACAGGTTGCTGTCCTCCAAACAGATTCTATTCTAAACTGGAACAACTTAATCCTTTTACTCTTCTTGGAAGGAAAGAAGAGATGAAAAGGAAGCTAAGTATTTGAATCACTTTTTGTGTTAGTATTTTTTAGTCAATCTTTACAGGTCAAAACAGCAGTGACATTCCTGGAATTTCAGCAGCTGTCCTAAAGACACAGACAGTTTTAGGATTTAGAATCATCTTCACACTTATTTAAACCAGAGTGGGCAGCCATCATCAGATAGCTCAAATCTGTAGCTAGGGCAAAATGGATTTGAACTTTCAGAGAAATAGACCTCTGAAACTGTAGTTAACTGACTGTATGGGCGTAGAGCTCATTTCATTTATTTGACAACAAAGTGACTTGCATATTTTAGGATAGCTTCACATTGAGATTCCACTTATAATGTTGCAGTGGAGTTATTTGTCAGCGATATAAAAACAAATAAAAAATTATTTTAAAGTAACATAGGCACCTTGTCCCACTTAGTGATGTGGTAGAAGGAAAAGGAAGGAGCACAGAGGTTGAGTATTGCATATCGGAAGACATGAAATTAAGGCATTTCCTCCCTGAGCAGTTTTATTTTTCTCTGTGAAGTAGGATGTAAGTTAATCTGATGATGATGTAAAGGCAAATGCAATAAAGCCTACTCACCTTTAGCACCTTAGAAGTGAAACAAAGTAAAAATATCTCACATATCTATCCTTTGCTGATATTTCCTGAACCCTCTGAACTTCCCCGTCACTTTACCTGTCCATGCTAGATATGGTTTCTTTTCTTAGAAAAAGGAATCAGTTGGACCCACCTTGGCTCAATATGTTCCATCTGAAACACTCAGCTGTGTCCATTATGTTGGTGGCTTGTGTATTGAGGCCATTTATGGAAAATGGGGAAATGCTATAAATCTGATAGTTGTATTAGTGTATATCTAAGATGTACTCTACCTTTCTCATGATTTCTGTATTTCTACATTCTGTACTTCCAGATGGCCCCTCCTGAGTCTTCTTGTTGAACTCTTCTTATAGGCTGGTGTTTGTCAAGATTCTCTTCAAGACCTTCTTTTTATGCTCTTGATTTGCAAGGGATTTCATTCTTTCTCAAAGACACAATTAGTTCTTACCCTACTCTCACTCCTATATACCTTTTTTATTAAACTTACTTCTAAGTCTTAGATTTATACATCAAAAAAGTCTACATGAATATTCCATGGATCTTTCAAATCTAGCATTTCCTAATGCAATTTAGTCACTCTTCTCCAACACCTGCCCTTATTCTGATAACCCCCCCCTCTACTTACCAAAATCCCAATGATACAAGACAACTACATGTGTTGCCTGATAGTTCTTCTTTACTCTCAATGTAAAAGGCACAAGGTTCTGCTTTTTGATGTCCTTTTCCCCCTTCTCTATCTTAAGAGTCACTATTCTTGTAAGTCAACAAGTATCCCTTGAACTAGTTTATCAGCCTGCTGCAGTTTGCACTTCAGGTTCTATGCATACATAGAGTAAACCTTACTGAAATGTCAATTCAGCAATTGCTTGCTATTTCACATTGAAGATAATTTGAAAACTCTATTTAAATCATAAGTTTTGTAAAGATCCCTGTGTTTGAAGGAAGTGAGTGTTTCCTGCCTGAGTCCCAAGCTCTTCAGTATTCCAATGTCTGCCTTCTCCTCTGTCTTGAATGTGAATAAAGTTTTTTTTTAAAGATAAGATTCTGCTACTGGGACCTTACATTTATTTAAGATAATTTTGTTATACATGATAATGAGATAATTTTCATATGAGAATTCTGATTCAGGTTGTACAAGATAGAAATGCAAATTCTCAATGTGTTAGTCTAGGTAGACTAGAGAAACAAATCCAGGGAGACGCATGTATATAGGAAAGAGTTCTGTATACAAAAACAGTTGAATATTGAAAAAGCATTCCAGCCTAGTCTTATGAAGTCCAAAAGTCTGATATCAGCCCATCTATCCAGTAACAGTCTGTAAATTCCTTTTCAGGCTCACACAAAACATACAATGACACCAAGTGCCGGAAGATAACAGGCCAGTGGGTGAAAAGTCTTGTGGAAAGTGGTGGTGGAAGCATCTTAGTGCGAGTGTGGGTCTCTATGTGGCTCCTCCAGCTCAAAGGTTCTGGATGCCATCACCATCACTTCATGTGTCTTCTCACCAGGAATGTCTCACAGAGAGTGTGCCTGTGTCTTGCGTCCAAACGAGCTATTTATCTCCTTAGTGCCTCCAAATTAGGCAATCAAGTTGTGACCTGATTGACAGAATAAACTGCACCCCTGCACTCTTAAGTCTCAAATTGACAGCAGATTATATAACTAACACACTCAACAAGGATCAGATCAATATGAACCAATTGAAAGGCCAGAGTATAAAGAAGATCTTTAAGAGGCATTTACTCACTTTGTGCCCTTTTCAAATTTCATTGAGTTTCTCAGATGTAGTCTAGCTACTAAAAATCTAGTTCTTTGTTCAGTAATAAAAATAATTCAAGATGTGATGTATTTGAGAGCTAATGGAAAAAAATCGACATCAGATTCAATAGTGGATCTTGTTTGAACAAACCAATAAAACTAAATCCATCTACATAGGATTGTGTTAAGTAATGAAGCCTAAGCAAGATAACACATGGCTTTCACTTGGCCTTGGTTTTTTCAGAGATGTCCAATTGAATGCAATGTTCAGAATTTTGCTGGGGATTCTGCACCAAAAATATGTCTTGTTCTCAAGTTTTGATTCACAAGAAATTGTAATTACAACAATAGTTTTGCTTCTACAAAGTAAATAATTATCTTGAACCAGAAACTGGAGTAAGGATGATAGTGAAAGAATGACAGAGGAATTTAGCCCAAAGCCTGCCTCATTTTTATTTACAAGAGTCAGTAAAATCTAGCATTTTAATGTTTATTTTCTTTGAAAGTATAATTTCCAAATGATTCAACTCCCCAAATCACTATGTAAAACTTCTGCTCCACTGTCATTATCAAGTAGCCTGGTGAAAAGTCTTAATTGTTTTCCATAGATCCTAATCTGTATCTTTGTATCTCATTAACTAAATATCATTTTACTTGGGAGAATCCCTACAAATACACTTCTGGTCCAGCTAAACATACGTTCTATCTCAAAAGGGCTTTGGACCTTCACTATCTACTTTTTCCCTACATAAAGAGATTGGTTCAGGAAAATGCCTGAGCTTTAAGTTCAAATGAGACAAAATTTTGCCACTGCTCCTGTAAAGATTGGAGAAGGTATGTTCTATGTCCACTTGTATTACTAAACTGGAGAAATTGAAGTCTGCTGCTGGAAGAACCAAAATGTGAAGTCCTGCCTGGAAACCAAACCTAACACACAAAAAAGCAGCACTGAGAAATGAAGAGAGAAAGTAATTTTGAAGAAATAAAAAATGTGAAAGTCTTGACTCTAGCTAGCCTCATAAGATTTCTCTTCTGAATAAACTATAATACAAATTATTTGTGTTTAAGTCAATTTGAGCTGATTTTCATTCACTTATAGTCAAAGGAATACTTGATTTATGATCAAGGCTATATTATTGATTTGTTTATCCAGAATATTCTCAGCAGATATTTCCCTTCTTGATGCTTAGTCACCTTTCTTTTCTTAATAATCTGTCCTTTTCTCCTACCATCAGTATAGTAACAGTTACATCAAACCTTCTCACCCTCTCCACTATCATTATCCCTCTCTTTCAATGTAACCAACATACACACTCAAAAATAAACTCTGAGTGCTAGAAAGAATTTCTACTTAATACACATATAATTGTGGTGAATGGAGCAAACAAAAGTTAATTGAAATGCAAACCTGCCTTTTCAGCACAGAAAGAGACAGTTTGTGCATGAACCTGTAGTGGAAGAACTCAAGACACATGAGATTGGGGTGAGAGACAAGATGGTGTCCAGGTAGAATCACCCGCCCTCTGCTTCTATAGTTAGATATGAAAATTAAGTGGTAAGGAGGACAATATGGATGCTATAAGTAGATTCATTGCAATGAGATTGGTTCAGACTTTCCCTTGTAACTTTCACACACAGAGTGATTTACAAAATCACTGTAATGTTTTGTTTGCTTTTTAAAAAGTTCATCATGTCTGCCTGCAGACTACACTAATCCCTCACGAAGTCCAGCAGGATGGCTTGTGCCACCCCTTCCTATGCCTGAGATCTGAGACCCACAGCATGCAGTAATTATCCCAGGCTGCTGTCTAAAGGTGGTCATAATCCCAGTTTGGCAAATAACCTTTGAGAACTAGTCACAAGACCTCACGCCAGAGTTCCCCTCACTGCTATCCACACTGTTCCTGCATTCTCAGACTTTGCATATGCCCTCCCCAGTCAGGAATGGAGTGAGAACACTGACCATTCCTTTTCCTCCTCTCTCCAGCTCCTCACCTGTCAGTGTGGGTAACAATAATTAAACACTGCTTTGCAGAAAATGAAGAGCCCCTGGGATATTCGCGCATGATAGAATGCGGATCACTGATGCACAGCCTGCAGAGCTGTGCAGGAGAGAGAGAAGGGAGTGATAACCAGGAGAGAGAATTCAGATGCAATTGGTCTTAAATCAATTGGATAACCTGGTCCCCCTTGGCTGGGGGACAATGCAGCACAGCCTTGATACCTGCACATATCTGTTATAAAAAGAAAAGAAAAAAATGCTTAAAATTCCAGGCTGTGTTTCTTTGTGTGACTTTGAATATAAACCACCAGAAGCATAATCCATTACCATAATAATAACAATGTAACAAGTCAAGTAGAAATCTAATTGGCTAGAATATCCAGGCCAAGACAATGTCCACACTGCAGGCCTGCCCCAACCCAGCCCAATGACTTACTTATGGTCACCTGCCCCAACTCAGTATCTGAGGCCCTCCACTGCCATCAGTCACTGAGTGTGGGTACCTCTCCTACATAGCAGTGTGAATGATGACCATAATATGCCACAGGTAATCCCTAAATTCACTCTTGCCAGTCACACAAAGAAAGAACTCAAGGCCCTTATTCTCCCGAGAACATGGCACCTAGTTCTTCCAAAACAACATACAGATTAAAAAAAAAATAAAAAAACATGCAGATAGCAGCAGAACTCAACACCCTAAACAAGAAAACAAGAAAAATAAAATGCAACAGGAGAATAAGTCCTAAATCTAAATATGCTCATAGAAGAAACAGACATTGATTGATAACAAAAAGAAATCCTCAGAATGCTGCTTGCAGTAATACAGGATATGAGAGAGGATACACATAATAAGTATGCAATGATAGAAGAGATGAAAACCACACTAGAGGGGCTGTAGTTCAAAGGGAAAATACAAGAACTAATGGATGAGTTAACAAAAACAAAACACAAGATAATGGATCTCACCACAGACTAGAAGAGCCAAAGAATCATACTAAGGATCTCAAAGACATCAGAAAAACTTCAACAAATGGGACAGTGAAACAAGATAATCTAAGAGGTGGATGAAAATCTAAGATCAATAACAGATCTTCATAAGAAACTCTTATGAAAAGGAACAATATTGGAACAATTGGTCATTCCCAACAAGGCACAATGAAGTCATCAACTAAATTAACAAGGGAATTCCTGGAAGCAAATGTCCCCACTTTAATAAATGAGTCTCAGACAGTCATACTGGATGCAAAGAGGACTCCAATTAGACTCAACTCTAGGAAGAACTTACCAAGGCATATAATAGTTAAATTATTCAACTTCAAGGAAAAAGAAAAATTTAAGAGCAGCAAGAGAAAAATAGGTGGTCACATAAAATGGTACTCAGGTAAGGATATGTTCAGAATGATCCGCAGATACCACAAGGAAAAGGAGAGGATGGTGTAACATTTTTCAGAAAGCTGAAAGGAAAAATAATCAACCTGAAAATATTCTACTCTGTCAACCTATCTATTAAGATAAGGGTGAGGGGTGAGCCCTGGTGGCATAAGTTGTTGAGTGCGGGACTGTGGCCTGCAGGCTTGGCAGTTCAAATCCAGCAACGGTTCTCAGGAGCAGCACTGGGTAGTGCCCCCAACCACCAGAGGCAGTGATGCCCCTCCCAAAAACAAAAACAAAACAAAAAAAACCCTCAAAGAATATGCAATAAGACACCCAACTATGTATAACATTCTTGCCAACTTACTGTGGTCAGAAGAGAAACATGCAGCAAGGACAAGCAGTAGACCACCATGTAGGTCAACTCCATGCAGAAGTCAATACTCCAAAAACAACTACCAAGATAACATTGCTCCAGAGACAAAAGAAGCCATGTATGAAACCCCTCCATAGAAACGCAGTACACTGATACAAAGGGAGGTTGGAAAACACCCAACATAAAAGGTATAAGATAGTGATTCTCAACCTTCCTAATGCCAAGACACTTTAACACAGTTCCTATTGTGGTGACCCCCCCACCCCCATCATAAAATGATTTTCTTTGCTACTTCATAACTGTAATTTTGCTACTGATATGAATAAAGTGACCCCTGCGAAAGGTTATTTGACCCCCAAGATTGGTTGCGGCCAACAGGTTGAGAACCGCTGGTATAAGATGGCAGCAACGAATCCACAGATGATGGTAATAACAGCCTGAATTAGCCCATTCAAAGAGAAAGATTAGAAGCCTGGCTCAGAAAACATAACCATCCATCTGCTGCCTGCAAGAGACACCATCCAAACTTGCAGACAAATATAAACTAAGAATAAAAGATTGATGGAAATGATATCAGGCAAATTGCAACTTAAAAAACGCAGAGGTTGAAATCCAAATCTCTGATACAATTGTAAAACCTTAAGAAGAGACAAGGATAGGAACTATATAATGCTCAAAAGATCAATTGACCAGGAGCCACTGAGCATAATATATATATATATATATATATATATGCACTTAATAAGAGGTGCATGAAGTTCATCAAACTATTAAAAGATGAGTAAAGAAATCACAGATCCAACAATCATAGTAGGTAACTTTAATACACCAATATCACGGATAGATCACTGGTAAAGGACCTCAGTAAGGATATGACAGTGTCAAACACTAAAATTAGGCTTCTGAACCTGATGGTCATTTATAGAACTCTCCAACCAAATTTTTCAAAAAATCACTTTTCAAGTGTACATGGCTCGTTTTCAAAAATAGAACTCACACTGGGACACAAGTTAAACCTGACTACATTTAAAAACAGAGCTTACTCAGACGTCCTTCTCAGACCTCCACACCATAAAGCTGGAGAACAAAAGGAAACCAGAAAAACAATGGCAAACAACTAGAGGATGAATAACTATCTTCTGTGACATGAATTGGAACTGACCCATATTAGAGAACACATTAGGAAATGTATAGAAACTTATGAGAATGCAAATACAATGTACCAAAACCTGAGGGATGCAGGAAAAAGCAGTTTTTCAGAGGAAGATGGATAGTGATTAATACATACATGAAACTAGAAAAGAGACTTATGACTAGTACATTTTCTTAAAATGTCCAGCAACTAGAACAGAATCAACAGAACCACCCCCAAGGAGCAAAATAAAAGAAATAATAAAAATCAAGGCAGAGTTAGACCAGTGCGAAGACAAGAGAAATGATGCAAAAATCAGTGCAGCACAAAGCAGGTTCTTTGAACCATCAACAGAATTGACAGACTGCTGGAAATCCTAAGCAAGGAGAGAAGGGAGCAAACATCAATTGCCAGGATGTGAGATGAAATTGGGGAAACACAATGGACCCTAATGAGATTAAAAAGATAATCACAAAGTATTATGAAAGGCTGTATTTTAATGAATTCAACAATGTAGAGCACATTGATAAATACTTGAAAAAAACAATATCTCCCTAGATTATCACAGATAATGGTCTAGAACTTGAACAGACCCAGAGCAAAAAAAAGAAATAGATACAGTTATCAAGAAACTACAAACCAAAAAAGCACCCACATGAGACAGCTTCATAGGAGAATTCTACCAAGCATTCAGGGTAGAGCTGACACCAATACTTCTCAAATTAATCCAGAGCAGAGAAAAAGCTGACAAACTCCCAAACTTATTTTAACAAGCCAGTATAACTTTGATATCCAAACAGGGCAAGAATCCCACAGGAATAGAAAATGGCAGACTGATATCTCTAATAAACTTAGATGTAAAAATCCTTAACAAAATATTGACCAATGGGGGGCTAAGCCCAGTGGTGTAAGTGGTTGACTGTGGGACTGTGGCCCGCAGGCTTGGCAATTCAAATCCAGTGGCGGCTCTCAAGAGCAGCACTGGTTAGTGCCCACGACCACCAGAGGCAGTGCCCCCCCAAAATATTGACCAATGGAACGCAAAAGTATATAAAACATATCATGAGCAGGTGAGATTCATTCCAGGGATGCAGGGATGGCTTGAAAGTTCATCTGAAATTCTGTCAACTTTATTCACCACATTGATAAGAAAAAGAATAAGAATCACATACTATCAAAATATGCAGACAAAACATTTGACAACATGCAACAACCATTCCTAATTGAGTCACTGAAGAAGACAGGAATGGAAGGAAAATTCTTGAAGTTAATAGAAGCTATTTACAAAAAGCTCAACAGCCTTCTAGTTACTGTTGAGCTGATATTTTTGCCCACACTATTTCTTTATGGCACACCAGATCTCCCTCAGAGCATTTTCTAGGCTACACTCTTTATGGGAGTAAAGCAGTGGATCTTTCTTCCAAAGAGTTCCTGAGTGGATTCAAATGTTCAATCTTTTGGGAGCAGCTAGCATTTAACCATTGTAATCACTAAGATTCATTGAAGAAAAATTACTCATTGCTATAGGCAGTTCTAAATCAGTGATCCAGCAAAGCAGAATAGAATTGTGGCACTGTATGTTCAAGGCTCAACTTTACCAGAACAGACTGTCCCATCTTGCAAACCCTTGAAGGGTTTGGACCTCTGAGGTTTCATTGGCAGCCTCACACTTAACCCCTGTGCCACCAGGTCTCATTCAAGAAAACTAGTAGACATCAAATGAATAAAATGTTAATGGATACAAACATGTAAGTGCTTACACATGTTATATTTGTCATGGCACACACAATCATAATTGCTTTTTGTTCATCTAGACCATAATTTTGTAAATATAACATGGACTGTTTTATATATTCACAAACAGCTAACTATATGGAATTTGTATACATTTCATTGGATATTAAGGATTTAATTCAAATATAAAAATAAAAAACTTAGCCACTTCTCAGTACTATTCAAACATATTTGTACAAGATGGCATGAGTATTGATCTAGGTTGTACTGCAAGCTGAACTACTCACACATATACCTGAATGTAAGTTTATATTAATGACAGATTTTGGCATAAGCTGATGTTATAAACAGGTCTATGACAATTATTTGGAATACCCACAAGCAATTCCTAAGGCATCATATAAAAAATTAAATTCAGTACAAGTTAAATATAGATAATATATTTTACATTTGACAACTATCTTAGGTATAATATATAACAAAATAATGTGATTAAATTATGCAGCCTTCATAGCAATATAAATTACATTTTAATTTTATTTTGCTTATGTAAAATACTGTAGAGAGAGTTTTATAGAAATCAGGACAGAGTACTAATTGTTTTGCATCTGTAGACAAATTGTTCTCAAAACCAATTCCATGAGGCTAAAAATATCATTCACCCCCCCCATATATTATTATTGTGTTTGCTATTTAAATTGCTATTGGACTAATTCTGAATCATGCTACACAAACGGGTGTTATAGTTAATGTACTCTATGCAGTTTTCAAGGTTGTGACCTTTTGAAATAGATTAGCAGCCTTACTTATGAAAAACTTCTGAGTGGATTTAAAGCACCAACATTTGGTCAATAGTCAACACTTAACCACTTGTGTAATCAAAGGCCCTCTTCAAGGAATCTGTTGCTGTTGTTAACTCCTTTAACACTCATAAGAGATAACATTTAGAAAGATAACAAGCAAAAAACAAGTAGGATAAAAATTGAAGTTGTTTTCATTAGGTGATGTCTACACTGCTCTGGATGATAGTGACATTATAACGCACAATAGAATGACATTGTGAATGGTTCTGTAGCATTTGCACAATTGTGCTTGTGTTTGAGCCCTTTGTTGCAGCCATGGTGTCGATCCATATTATGGAAAGTCTTTCTTCTTTTTTATTTTGCTCATCTACTTTACTAAGCATCATGTCCTTCTCCAGGGATGGTCTCTGCTAAAGCATGTAAGACAAAGCTCACCACTAATAGTGTAGTAAAAAGACAGGTATTGAAGTCTTAGTCCAGTTTAGCTCTGACATGAGAGAGCTCTATGACTTTCTCCTAGTTCCTTAAGTCACTGAGTGCTTGTTACCTAGAAAATGAGTATATTGACTTCCACTAAGGAACAACATTCCACATTTCAGCTGAAATGTTTCAGTTATCATTTAGTGCAGTAAGAATAATGAATTGTTACCACGTTGAAGTACATGTTTCATTTTACTATGTAATATGTTTAATTGAAATATTGCCTAATATTTCCCCCCAAAAGTGTCATTTGAAATTATGCAATGCATTTATGAAAGGACTAGCTCTCATTTATTGTTAAACTGTTTATGAGAAACTGAAGTAGTTACTGATTTTAGATGATTGAGGAATTTCTACTGACTTTTTCACGTAAATTATGTGCCTTTTATGTCACTTTTACTCTAAAGAGTTAAGAATTTAGAGAATTGGACTATAAATGGTAAATAAGAAAAAAGTACCAAGTGACCTAAATTGCTTTGAATGCATTTGTATTCCTCTTTTAAAAGGACACATCCAGAAAGAGTAAGTATAAAGTTGCCTGAGGCTACTTTAACTTATGTACCAGTGGCATACATGAGATCCACATGCTGCTTTGTTTAACTTTCATTTTCCAAGTTCTATTGAAAAGTAAGTGCAGCAGGATGCACTTAAACTAAGCCTTGTCAAAGAATTACTTGATTTGTATTCTTTTTTGAAGGCCCTTATACTACCACAAACTCATTATTATCGAAGGAGCTGAGGCAGCTCTGAGCTGCAGATGCCAAAATGATTTAGTCATGACAAAAAGAATAGTAGAACATTGTAAAACTGGAGCTTGATGGGAGAGGTCTGAGTTTTTCTTTATGACTGTTCAGAAATAAATCATAGCCAACTGCTCAATCAACACAAGAAAACGAAGAGCAATTAAGTCAGTCTTCTCTCTGAGGACAGGTTAGGACTATCACCATCTGGACATAGAATAAAACCACACTAACTGCTGTGAATTCATTTAAGACGAAAAATACAATTGAGTCAATGGACTGGAAGAATGCTCTGAGGATACTTGAGTCAAGAAAGGAATGAAAATGAAAGGCTTGAGTTAAATATTCCATCAAATTTCAGGCAAGGAATTTTAAGGCCACTCTTCTTCCACAAAAACTCTCTTACCCACAGTTACTCCTACAAATCATGGGGTGTCTATTATATTTCAGGAAGTTGCTGGTCATATAAAGACAAAAAACATAGTGCCCGTTCGGCAGCAGGTTGTTAATTATTGTGGCACCGTTATGGATTGAGGGCAAGGAGACTCGATGAGGGGTGTATGGCCAGTACAGGAATGTCTCAGAGGAAGATCATTGGGATCTAAGTTTTTTTTTCCAGTAATTTTATTGGGGGCTCTTACAGCTCTTATTACATTCAATATATCATTTGTATCAAGCATGTTTGTACACATGTTTCCATCTTCATTTCCAAATATTTTCTACTTGAGTCCTTGGTATAAACTCTTCTTCCCCCTCTTTTTTTTTCATAAATCATTCTATGGGAGCTCATATAACTTCCATCACAATCTGTACATACATTAATTGTATGGAGGCCCCATTTGCACACTTGTTGTCATTATCACTCTCCAAACATCCTCCCTCCATTTAGACCCCCTGCATCAACTCTCCATATTTCTCCTCCCTCTATACACCCATCCCCCATGAACCCTTAATAATTTACAAATTGTTATTACTTTTTCATGTCGTACACTGTCCAATGTGTCCCTTCACTCACTTCTCTGTTGGCCATGCCCCAGAGAGGAGGTTATACGTAGATCCCTGAAATTGGTTCCTCCTTTCTATTCCACCATCCCTACACCCTCCCACACTCCCAACACTGGTCCTGAAGGGATCATCTATCCTAAATTATCCATGTATATCCCCTGGTTTAGCTGAATTTGTTAGGTAGAATTGGGATCATGATAGTGGGTGGGAGGAAGCATTTAAGAACTAGAGAAAAGCTGCATATTTCATTGTTACTATACTGTACCTTGACTGGTTCATCTCCTCCCTGCAACCCCTCTATAAGGGGATGTTGCTTCACCTATCGATGGGGTGTTGGTCCCCAATCTGTACTCCCCCTCATTTATAATGCTGATCTAAGTTTTAACGTACATAGGAATTATTCCAGATGCGTAAGATGTTTCTGGAATTTTCAGCTGTAAAGACACCTTTGGGTGAGGTAGAGTAGATTCAGAAAACTTAATCCAGTGCCATTCTGACACACAGTGACCCCAAAGAGGCTTGGTAAGGCTTTGCAAACCTTTCCAGGAGCAAACAACTTCCTCTTTCTCCCTCGGAGGTCTTGTTAGATTTACTTAACCATTTGTCCCACCAGAGTTCCTTCTAGAGTGCACTGGAGAGGTACCATCCCATAGAAAAGGTTTTTAATGAAGATTTAAGCATGAACTTTAAACACATCTTAAAGATGTAAACAAGTGACGTAGAGTCTGTGCATTAATCAAGGCATAAAGAGGAATGATCATGCAATAAGATGATTGTTAATGTCCTCTTTGCTAAGGTAATTAACCTCAAATGAATGCTTCATGTTTAAGAAATGATAACAATGTTTGAAATTTAATCATACTCAAAATTTCACCTGAATTGAGATATGTGCAATTGAACTTCCTAAAATGCCATGAATTATGCATTTTTAAAAATTCTAAAAATGTTGCATATAGTTTATTTTTACAAAGTGTTTTGGTAATTTTATACCAATAATAAAGTATTCAATGGGTGATTGAAAGTTACATTAAAAACTGTATGAAGCATAAAGCAAAAGCAAAAAAGCTAATCATTTAGAACATGTTTTATGGGTGTCTTCCCAGCTAATACTACCCTGAAAATCAGAACCAAATACCAATGAAGGAGAGGTATGTTTTCAGTGAACTGTGTGACCTCTCTATAAGTAGAATTTTGGGGAACAGAAATGTGTATGAAGCCAAGAATAAATTAATCTTATTCTCTGCCTTGGAAATTGATGTTTTGAGATTTACGGATTTAGTGCTTGGGTATCAATTCTTAGCATTGTAGGGTATTTTTCAGTTGTTGTTGGAGAGACTTGATAGCACCTAAATAGTGTTCACTACCACGTGAGACAGTTCCTTCCGGTTTCAGGAGTTTTTGTGGGCTGTTGCAGTGAAGTGCAGAACCAAGAGATATAAGGTAATATACACTTAAGAGAGGAGTAAAGGGGAAGAGGAAGATGGAGCAGAATCACATTTTCAAAAGTTGGCTATTGTATATATCTTTCATCTCCAACTCTTGGGGAGTAGGCTAGTATTACTTCTTCTAAAATAAATTACTACTACGTTAACAATATACAATCCTCTACTGATATGACTGGTGGTTGTGCTAGAGGTATTTGCCCAGGAATTAAACCTAAATCTCCAACATGGACTATTATCATTCTACCATTGAATTATTGTGAAAGAAAAAGAAAAAAGCTATTGTGTAGCACATTGTCTCAGAGTTTGAGGGAGAACAAATTAGGGTGTAAGAAAGAAAAAGAACAAGAATGCAAGACAGAGGCTGCTTGATAATCTTTCAGTAGATATGAAACCGGTTGTATTTAAAATAACTAGATCTCAGAGGATTTCTTTGTGTCCTAAGTTGCTTTGAATGTTTCTAGTCTTTGGAACAAAATTGTTTCACAGATATCATATTTATTAAAATTTTACAGGGTTTATAAATTAGGTCCTTTGGAATTAATTGAGGAACACATTTGGACTTGTGTCCCAGATCAAATGTCAGTTTTCATTTACAATGGAAACTAAGTTGAAGGACAAATGATAATGACTCACTCTGAATTTGTCAGATTTACCTACCCCATCACAAATCCAATGGGAACAGCGGGTCTTGCCCAGGAGGTTGTGTTCCTATAAAAATCACATCACAAAGGTACAGCATAAAGTCACATTCTTATATCAGACAAATTTTAAATTAAGATAAGAAAAGGGGAGGTGATCTATAGTTCTCCAGGAACTTCTTCCAAACTCAATAAGCAATAAAATAAATCACTCCTTGTGATAGTTAAATTTCATATCAATTGGGTGGGTCATGTTATGATATGATCTAGTAGAGTGTGGTCAACTCCATGAAGGGACCTTCTGTGAAGTACAGATAAGCAGTTGTGGGAAGAATAGACCTCAATCTGGTCATAACCTTGATACACATTGAGGGAGAATTCATTATCCATGTGGCCAAGTATAAATGGACAATGCCTAGAAAAGCAGGTCTATTCTGCTTCCATCCTAAAGCGGTCATAGACCTAGATATCAATGACTTCTGTCTTAACTCGTCTTTATACACCGATAAGTTGACTGCTACTGTTGGATTTCAATTCTCTGCCTGGTTTATTGACCTCTTACCAAAGTGCCTGCGGATCCCAAGACCTATCAGTGGACTGTCAACCTTGGATTAATTCAGTTCAGCCACCATCAGCTTCTTATCTTCCTGCTTCACCTTCCTGTTCTTCAGTTCCTGAAGCTACAGAAGTCTATCTTCAGTTTACATTTAATCCAAGGACTTGAACCAAAATCATTCACTTCTACAACTCTGTGAGTTATTTATCGATATAAATCTCTTTTTATGTACATACACATATGAGAGTTAGTGGTTCTGTTTCTTTAAAGAACACAAACTAACATCTCCCTTTCTGGAGGATGAGTGAGGATAAGAATGCTATTTCTGGAGAAATACAACCCTAGCTGTAAATTGGCATTATCTTGTACTGTCTCATCCCAGATTTTGTTTATTGTAGGTGTCACCTGGGTATCAAGATGCTTTAAATCTCTACAGATATTCTATTGTAAGGTCAACCTTGAGAATCTCTCTATAAGGAAGAGTTATATAAAAAGGATTGGCCCCTACCAAATTTCTTTGGCTTAATAATTTGATTTTAAATTAACAAGGGTTATAATTGTCTTCTCAGATGAGCATATAAACATTTCTCTCAGGCTGATCTGCTTCCATCCTCAAAAGGTCTTAATTCCAAATACTAATTTCTCAATTCCGCTAGATACAATGATAACCAATGTGTTCGTGACACAGAAAGTTCCACTGTCCATCACAACACTTTTAGATAAAAAAAATTAACTCCAAAGGTCACTCAATTAAAAGCTATCGATTTTTCATTTCCCAGTTCGAATTATGTCTATTCTTGTTCACTAAAGCTTATCAAATCTTTGGCAATGAGATTAAATGGATTTAATATACCCCAATGATAAAATTAAAAGTTAAGAGATGTTCTATATTTGAATATAAATCCCCTTACAAAATGAATTTCACAGGAAATGTAAAAAAAATCCAAAGAAATCCAAGTTTAAAGTCAAAATAGATGTTCAAAGTTGAAGGCTTTAAAGTAATATTATATTTCTTATTTCATTCAATCTCTGCAAGAAGAGATCTTAAAGGTATGATTTCAGTTTTATCTATTTTAAAAGCTACAGATCTGAAGAAAGTAGCATGGAGTTCTCATTTAATCTCTTCAGACTCCAAGGCTGATAGCCACAGACAGGTCTCCACTCGGAATCTCAGACACCGACACCTCCCCCTCCACCCCGCCCCCTTCACGTCACTTCTCTGCTGTGACTGCATTCAATAATTCTTTGCAATGAGCACCAAGAACACAGAGATAACGCTCATAGTTACAGCGTATAATAGGGAAATGTGGGCTGCAAAACCTAGTTTTGCTGTTTTTGCTCTTGATTGCCCCTTGCCTGTTATTAAAATTGTCTCTTTGATCAAGGAGGTTCAATGTGCAGGAACCTCAAGATTCAAAGGACAAGCTCTGCCCCTGGCTCTTCTCTCCTGCTGTTAGTGAAATTGCCCCTCCAACTTCTAAAACAACTTATTTTATACCCAGCCTGATGGTAATCATAATTAATCACAAGTAGTAATACCTTACAGCTGAATCACATAATCCAGTCAGTGTATTTTCCCACGTTGTTATCCAGTCTCACAAAGAAAACTTAGTTCACTTGGTGAGGCAACAAAGGCCATATTTAAATGATAATTATTACATTTTAAGAGCATCATTAAACTTGAATTTAGCTCTTATATGGTCTCTAATATGTTTCATTTTTTAAAAATCAGAAATTTGATGGAAAATACAAGTATGGTACTACCAACAACAAATTAAGAGAACATGTCAACCCCCAACCTTTAGATATATCATGTTAGAGAGCATATGTGTTCTTGTCATTAATGAGTAGTTAATGTCTAAAATTATGTATGTACATTGTGATCATTTGGTAAACTTTTAAAAATGTATAGAAATCTCATCAAGAGCAATTAAATCAGCATATCTGAAGAAACAATTTGTGCACATAAATTTTTACAAAGGATTTAGGGTTTCTTAATGCACACCTACAGCTAGAAGCACTGCTAAAACTTATAGCTAAAACTCAATACTGTTTAAATAAATGAAAGGAAATTAAATAAAATAGCTTGAACAGCTTAAAACAGTCAGCGCAGCTTGAACTTTTCACTTTAGCACTGCTGGTTCTTGCTCACATGCTGCCTCCTGAAATGGTTGGATGTGGGCAGTACCTTCCGGTATAGCGACTATAGAGTCTTTCCACTTTTTAATGCCTATTGGATCATTGACTATTTTGTCCATAAAATATTTCACAAATGCAACTCCAGGCTTGAACCGTTCTTGAGTTCTTTCAGGTTACGATGTGCTGAGGGTGTTCTTCCTAATTTTCTAACTCTAGGCTTTTGCAGTTCATTACAATACTCTGTCTTCCAGAACTACCCTTTGGAGTTTCCTGTTCATCTTCTGGCTTCAGCATTTCTCCCATTTCCCTTAGCTGCTCTCTATTAGGAGCAAGCTTCAGTTCATAATCCATTGTCTGACAATAGTAGCAAAGAATATGTGAACAAACACCATCATTAAGTACAATAGATATTCAATTGATTATCAACATTAATTGAGAAGTACCTACTTACTGCATATAATATATACATCATCTCCATAGACACACTGCATTATAGAAACTGAGCACATTGATCAACTTATAACCGCAATTAAAAATCTAATAAAAATAAGAAAACATCTCCTGAAGCTTAAAGATTAATAAGAAACAAATATCTTAATGAGGGCATACCCAAAGGGTTTTGACTAGAAATCATGTAACACAAAAATCAAGGCATCTAACTTTGTGATTATTAAAAAGTGTGGCTAATGGGAATTGATGAAAATTTAACTGTATTTATGCAGAACTGTAACAGACCAAGAGGCAATCATTCAATCATGCAAGACTTAAAATCAGGAAAGATGTGTGTCAGGGTTATATCCATTTACCATACTTCTGTCCAGTAAACAATTCATGGAACTGAATTATAAGTGGAAAAACCTGGGATTAGAATTGAAATAAGTTTGATGACAACCCATGGTAATATACAGATGACAAAAACTTGCTTGCTGAAAATTAAGATGACTGGAAAGCATTTACCAATGAAGCCAAGGCTATAATCTTCAATAGTTGCAGTGCTTTAACATCAAGAAAAATAGCACCCTTACAAGTGAACGAATATGACACAACAAAATAAACAAATCAAGTGTTGTGGTTCTAAAATATCCATTTTCCTTGGATCCACAGTCAGTGCCCATGCAAATAGCAGTGAAGAAATCCTAAAATATATTGCACTGTATAAATCTGTTACATGACACCCCTTAAACAATATAAAGGAGAGATTCACTCTGAGAATTAACCCAATGTGTTACTTTGAGAATTGACCTCAAACATGGTATTTAAAATCACTTCATATGAATTTGGAAGATGGACCATAAAAGTAAAAAAAGACCAGAGAATTGACACATTTGAATTATGGATAGGTAAAGGAAAAAAAGAAAACATTCTGAAATTGATTGTGGTAATGATTATACAATTCTCAATATGATTGAACTATTGAATTGTGTGGTGTGTGTATTAGGTGCCAATAAAACTGTTAACAAAGAATTTTGAATATGTCATGAACTGACAGAAGACAGAATCTGTCCGTAAAAATACAAGGAGGATGTGCCTTACAAGTCCCAATGGTGAGACTTTGTCTTACATACTTTGGGCATATTATGTGGTGGGGCAAGATGCTGAAAAAGGACATCATGCAGAGTGAAGGAGAAAGTCATCCACCAAAAGATGGATTGATAAAATGATTACAACAGTACTTTCAAACATAGCAATAATTGTGAAGATTGAGTAGAATTTTGTTCTGTTTCAAACGTTTACTACTTTGCACATCGCTTTCTATCTGGAATTCACTGTCACTTGCTTATACAGTAAACCTCTAAACACCCAAAACCTAGTCTTTTGTTGTGTAGATGGGGGTAGCAGATCGTTTTGCAGAACCCAAGTCATTTAGACAAGGTCCAACTTGAATTTACTCAGGTAAGTGGAGAGTACCAGAAGATCGTGGGGAGAAAGAGTGCAGTTCTCTGTTGTCTTTGTGGATGGCCACAAAAAGAATATTAAGGTAATAATTTTTACTAAGTGAAGTACTAACAGAAAAGTACTGGGAATTTTACTGTTGTTTGGTGTAGTTCAGCCATTTTATCTTCCTTCTAGATAAATCGGTAATTTAAACTCTCAAGATTTCTGGATTAGATGTTTTCATTCCAGGGGTTAAAAAGATGCCCATGCCATGGGAGAATGATGAGACTTCCTGCTCTTGTGAAGCTGGACGGCTTCTGAAACCTATAGGGGAACTCAGAGACCCTGTCCTACTAGGTTCCTATCAGTTAGAGTCAGCTCAATGGCAATGAGATGGAGTTTTGAGTTCTTTTCAATAGGCTACCATGCAGGAGACGATCTCTTAACAGACTGGAGGAAACCCAACTTTCCTCCTGGTGCATATAGAAAATGATTTGTGCACAAACCCTGGACTATTGAGATAGTAGAAATGCAAATTACTATTTTAAGTAAATGATCACAGTTCTGTGCATTAAAATCCTCATACATTATTAAAACCCAGACAATGAACATATGTGAAATATTTGTACATATAATTCAATATTTATGTTTGAATTTGTGACCTCTACTTTTCGATATTATTATTCATTGAATAGTCAGTCCAATGATGCACAAATTGAGGCTCTATACGAAATAAATCCCAAAATTGCTAAATATGTTTTGACTCTTCCTGTTCCTAATGTAAACTATTTCAAGATTTTTTTCCTTTTTTGTATCAAACCCATTTTTCTAGTACCTTGATGATTAGGAAGAATAAATATTTTAGGAAATATTTTGGATTTGCCTGATATACTATAAAATGTGAAAGTCTCGTGTCAGATAAAACTTTTAAGCATATCTATATATGCTATATATGCTTTTTAAGTTAGAAGATACCAATTATTTTTCTTCTGTTGAAGACTCCGAGACCAGAGGAAATTTTAACTAAACAAACCAAGCAGCAAAAGGAAACCCCCCCACCCCACACACATACCTTACAGGCAATTCTGATGCATAGAATCGTTAAATAGGGTTTTGAAGTATTAATTCTTCCTGGGAGCAGGCAGATTTATCTTGCTTCCTAGTTGGTATTTGAATCTTGTGATTAGCAGCCCAAGCAATGCTTGCCTAAAAGTACCACATGGTTTCCTTAAGATCAGAGCAGGGTGAGTAAATAGACAGCAATGAATGAACGGAACTGAGCCCAGTGTGAGATATGGGATTCCCATTAACCTCATCATCTATCTCACGTCTATAAATAAAGTGAACAGCAAGATAGATGATAGATAGATAGATGATAGATACAGATACATATAAAATTAGTTCTTTTCACTTCTCTGTCTATAATAGTCTGAAATTGAGTGGTAGCTCCTCACTTTAGCAGTCTGAGCTTGGCAATTACTTTGAAATCAATTAGCTTATCTTTAAGAATGATACCTTGACTGAGACCCGGTGGCGCAAATGTTTGAGTGCAGGACTGCAGCCTGCGGGCTTGGCGGTTCAAATCCAGTGGTGAGTCTCAGGAGCAGCGCTGGGTAGCTCCCACGACCACCACAGGGCAGTGATGCCACAAAAACATGATATATACTTTCTATGTGTAATAGAAATGAAGTCAAAGAACACAATAATATCTATTAAAATACATTATATAAAAAGCACATTTTTTAGGCTTCCTGGTAACACACTAATATTTTTTTCACAGTTCTCTTTTAAGGATATCAACTTAACATGCTAATAAATTATGTACTACAATGAATTCACTGAGCAATAGAGATAAATAAATACTTATGTGCTTATGACTTATTTGGCTTATGGATAAACTAGATTTTACCAGGCCATAGTATAAATATCCAAAAATTTCCTTAAGTTATTTTGAAATGGCCTATAAAGGATGTTTCTGGCTACTGACAATTATTATGTCACAAGGAAAAAAGGCAAATACCTTAGTAGTCGGTCTAATGAGAATGTATCAATAGTGAAAACCAGGCTAGCTCAGAATTCTTCCTCATTGTATGAAGATACACTTGTATCAAAATTTGTTTTGAGGTGGGTAATAAATGATTTTCTATTTCTAATTAACTGCTAGAATTTGAAAACAATTCTTATTTTAAAAAATAAATCACACACAAATTAAAAGAATATCTCTTAAATAAAAAAGAATGAAAAGCCAAGTCACAGACTGAACTTATATAATTGTACATCATATCTGCCATGAAGCACAGGTATCCCTAGCATATAAGGAACTTTTAAGTCTCAATAACAGTAAAATAAAAATCCACACTTTAAAAGATATGCAAACTCCTTTCAAAGAGTTCACTAAAATAAGTAATCATAGGCAGCAAATAAACATGAGCAAAAAATGCTCAAATAATTATACAGTTATACACTTAATGTAAATTAACTATAGTAATTTACCACTACACTTATATCATGGCTAAACCTAAAATGAAAAATTATAATGACATAATTGTGAAAGAACTGGAATTCTCATATAGCGTAAGATGATATAACCACTTTGGGAAACAGTCTGGCAATTTCTGAAATGTTAAATGAATATTTACCACATGAACCCACCATCGCTCTCAGGTTTTTATTCAAAATAAAAAGGCAAATTAGGAAACAATGGCAGCTAATGAGTATGTCTGTTATTGTGTTTGTGGTGATAATTTTACAGGTGTCTGGACAAATCAATACTTAAATTGCACACTTCAGCCAGGTACAGTTTATTGCATGCAAGTTTTAACTTAGTAAACATCTACAAATACATATACATACAGATTTAATAGTGTCATTAAAATTTTATATGGAAAAGAAAGGATCAAAATTACTATTTGACCATGAGAACAGATATAGTACAATGTATACTAATGCATATTTATTATGGATGTAAATGTATGTTATTTGTTCCTGAGTTGGGAGAAAATGGAATATCTGTTTTAGGCCAGTTGCCAAGTGGGAAACAGGAAAAATAAGGCATAACCTCTGCGCTCTCATGAGAATTGCAGATAATTCCACTCTGCTCTTGTTCCATCTCAATTAAAGTGTGAATATGTAAAGGATGACAATATTCTAGCATCAATGATAATCAGAACTAATGGTAACTTTGTCAGATAGATTAAAGTGCCTCCACTTGCTGAGGCATGTAATTACTTCTTCCTGCTTGCAGGAATACATATGACATCTCTCTCAGCACAAGTCTTTTGTCCTTACAAAACAATAATACTTATGTATTATAAATGCATAAATGTTATACATAAATATAATGTTTATTATAGTACATTGGAGGTGACAGAGCGATAGCAGCATGCAGTGAAACATAACTATATTCAGAAGATGGAATTGAACTTGCACATTAGCACACGGAAGTATTATTGGCACAGTTGGAAGCAGAAACACCTCCTCTGGCTCCTGCCTTTGGTTTTTCTCTCTTGCATTACGTCATCTTCTTTTTGAACACTATACTTTGAGCATAGTCAGTAAATTGTCCTGCCAACTAATAATCAACACCGGAAAAATGCACAGGAGCCTTTACACCGGGAGAGTTTTTCTTAGAGGGCAGAGAGAAAAGCAGTTCACATGAATAAGGAATTATAATAAATCTTGAATTTTTCTAATTATGTTTCCCCTTTAGCAACATTAATATACATGTTTACTTTCAAACAGAAAACAAACAGCAAAGAGCCAATTCTCTGCTTACAATAAAAGTAATTAATCAGAACTATGGTGGGAAAAAAATCAAAAAGGAACTGCAAAAATGTCAATTTATGAATTAAAACTATGAGGAGAGATTAAATCAGTTGAGTGAACAATCAGTGGGAGACCTTTGAGAAACTCCATGCTATTTATAGTAAAGGCTCTGGAGCTGGGCTGTTCATTTATATTAAGGAACACAATTACTACTGCAACAGAAGCACTTTGTAGGAAAAGAGTTCTTGGCAGGAAAAGAGAATTGATTCCAAGCCAAGAAAATGACAGTACAGTATAGCTGATGCTGACTTGAAGGAAGAAAAAAGAGAGAGGGGGGAAGAGATAATAATAGCTGCATATGGGCAGTGAAGAGCAGTGCAATCAACTCAGATTAATTACAAGCCCAGTACATGTGCGAGGGACACCTTTTGAAGGAGACTGAGATAAATGGGGACGGGCATCTAAGGTGGCTGCAGAGAATTGATACATCCAGGGAAAAAGAAGGCTCCACATTCATAACCAGCAAGGACGGAAGATGTGTCGTGAGAGAGCTGATGTGGATAGTTACGTTAGCAGGAAGAAGCAATCCCAGGCCCTGACACATAGAGACATTTTAAACTACCCAGGGGACTTTCCCTTAATTCTTCTTGTCATCAGGTGATGCTCATTTGACTTAGTCCTTTAATGGGACAGTATCAGAGTGAAAGCGTATTAGAAGACACCTCACACTGATGACTTATTAGCAAATATACATATATGTATTCATATATATGAGGGGTATTCCCTGAAAAATGGAAAAAAAATTTCCACGAGGTGGGGTTTTCACAGTACTCATTTTCCCCACAAGTTGAGCATCAAGCAACTCACTCTGAGATAGTGCACCCAATGGAATTGCGAGGGAAGTTTCTCTCTGGTCACAGCGAATTTTTTCATTAAAAAGATAAAATGTAGATTGATGGCAAACCTCATTCTGGACATGTACAAATTTCCTGAATGGACAAAAATGTCGAAAACTTTGTTCCCTTGTGCTCAAGACCTCTGGTAGGCCATTGAATAGATGGGGAAGTTACCTAGACTATATTGCAGCAACGTTCGGAGAATTTTAATTGAAGATTTGAGAATAAGAAGGGTTGCTGCAAAATTTGTGCCTTGGGTTCTGACAGACCAGCAAAAGGAGTGTCAAGTGGAAACATGCTGAGTTTTGAAAGAACAGTGCTGAGGCTACCCAGACTTTCCAAGGTCATTACTGGTGATGAGACATGGTACTATTCTGGTGATCCCCCAAGAAAACATCATTCAAGCTGGTGGAAGATGCCATTGTCATCTCACAACTCCCCCCACAAAATGTTTGTTAAGTGATATCAAAGATCATGATGATGCTCATTTGCTCTTTTGATGTGAGGGTGACACTGCATTTGGAGTTTGTCACACCAGTTCAGATTGTTCGTCAAGCATTCTATTTTGAGGTTCTAGAAAGATTGCGTAACAGTGTGTGACAAACATGACCTGGTGTGTGGCAGACAGGGACTAGTTTTGCCATCTGCTCACGCAGCCATCTTGGTTTTGGGCAAAAATGCAGGATGCCTCTCTTGCCGCGTGCACCGTACTCACTGACCTGACTCCATGGGAATTCTCTTTCTTTGTTTGAATTCAGAGGGACATGAGAGGACGGCAATCTGATCACTAGAAGAGGTGATGAAAAGCCAGAGGGAGATGATGCCAGCCATCCAAAATGATGACTCTGAAAAACATTTCCAAGAATGGAATCACAGCTCTGATGAATGTATTAAGTGTAATGGAGAGTACTTTGAAAGTGATAAGGTTGTTATGTTAAAAACAAAGAAACAATTAAATACATAGCTTTGAAAAAATCCAGTGTTTTGTTACCCCCTAGTGTGTGAGTAGATGTATGTTTGTGGATACATAAATGTGTGTGTGAGTGTGTATACTAACAGAGACTGACAAAAGTATAAGTTACAGAATTTAACGACAAGTAGATTGCATCTTGCTACCAAGTCAAGTCATACTCATGGTGACCTCTGCTACAGAGCAGAGCAAGGGTTTTCAAGGCTGAAATCCTGAGAGAAGATACACCACCTCTTTTCTCCCATTGAGCTATTGGAGGGTTCTAACAGTGAACCTTTCAATTAGCAGACAAATGCTTACCTAATGTACCAGGGGTATTTCACAAGTAGAAAAATACTGTTTTGTCCCAATGTCATATTGTCAATGTATTCTCTCACAGAGTAAGGGAAAATGTGAAGAAAGCTAAACAAATAGAACTTTTTTAGTGTAAATAGATGCCACAATGTTCAGGCACCTTCACTATACAAAAATAATCATTTAAAGCCTACCTTTTGTTTCAAATGCTATTTCACTTACATTCTCTTCAGTAGATTCAAAGCAGCATGTTTTACATAGAAGAGTTGCTGCAAACAGATTAATAACACCATGATACACGTAAAATCATATAAACTTAGGATGATTTATAAAAATTAGAACAATAGATGAAAGAAAAAGTCTCAGCATGAAGAAGTCTACTAATGCAGAAACATATCTTTCTACACACAAACATGATAACTTTTCATGTTGTAATATAATATATTCCCAGACTGATGCATAAAAATTATTTAAAGCATGACTATCATCATCATCATCATCTGTATACTCTACAGAAAAGACATAAAGTAGAAAGAACACTAATAGAATGTATTGAGTCAAAATTATTAAAATGGAAAACAAGAATCTGCTTAAGTATGAAGTTCTCTAGTAAATTATCTTTGTGAAAGAAACTGCACATTTGGACATTCAACATTTTTTAAACTCAGTGGGAAAGAAAAGCTATATTTACTTTGTTTGAAACCAAGAGAAACTGAACAGGCTGGTTATATATCTTAGTTTAAATGTAGCTGGTTCAAAAACACAAATTGCCTTTTGTAATTTCTTGGCTCTACTTTATTTATTTTTAACTTTCTAAATAAAATGGGAGTTAATGCACTATCATTTCATAGTCCAACCATGCCACGCAGTATTGTGCAACTGCTACCATAAGCAGTTTCTAAACATTCTTTTCCTAGACATCATCGCCCTCTTTCATACTCCCCCAAACTGTACACATGTCCGACCCCAGAAACCCTTTTATTTGCTGCCCCAATAGGTTCATCAATCTCAGGTTTCCTATACTGAAAACAGAAAAACATGTAGCACATGTTCAAGATGGTGACATAACACATCTGATATAAACCCTAACATGAATAATATATACAGAAAATGTTGACAATCAGATGCAGTCCAGTGTGCATCAGAAGGGATCACCTGACCAAGTTTTATCTGTTCAAGTTGGGTTTATCCCTTAGACCTTCTATACATATCCCTCCAATGCACTTATGATTTTGCAATAATTTTGGAGTTTCTGAAAATTTGTCAAACATGTTTTTGTACCCCCTTAATTGTTTCCTTTATATTAACAATTTAGATAGCCACAGTACAGTTATCAAAAACAGAAAGTTAACACTTCTATAATAGCATTAATTAATTACAGACTTAATTTTTATTTACCTATCCCCCCCCACACACACACACTATTTTTTCCACCATTATAATGCCCATTTCAGTCTGCTGCGTTGCATTGCATTTCTCCACTTTTCCCATTATTTCCAATCTCTGCAACAATTTCACTTTCCTCCTCTTTTATGAGCTTGACAGTTTTGGTGGTTCTAGTCAATTATTTTGTTAAATATCCCTTGATTTGAGTCTGGGTGATTCTTCCGTATTACGGCATGGAGGCCATACACTACAGCATGGCACTGCAGCAGCAGTGGTTCTGTCCCCCTTTTTAGTGCAAAGCATCAGAAGGACACAATGTTGAAGCACCGTTGTCTTGCTGCTGAGAGCTTTCATCACTTGCTGATGGTCTCTTTATCTTAAAGTTAATATTTTCTTCCTCTTGCCATTGAAAAACAACTTGGGGGAGGTTTGGGGGACTATGCTACCATCCTGTTTCCCTTCTCACTTTCACCAGTGACATTACCATCCAGTGGGACAATGATTCTGTGATGTCTGCCTTGGCACTATTTATTCTGCATTAGCATCATTCCCAGAGAGAGGCTGCCCATCCCCAAAATACTGGCCACCAATGGCTTTAATCTTCTCAACTCAGTCATCCTAATGAAAAGAGGACTCATTCCACCCCACCCCCCAAAAAATAATTGCAATGAAACACATAGGGTTCCCACTTGTTTCTTATACTAGGGCTATGTATTCAATTCTGAATTTATTACCAGAGCTGAAGGGGAATGCTAGGCTTAAATTATGTTCCCACTCTTGGAATTGGGCAGTTGGAGTATTCGTTGTAACCACGTGAACAGAGAGAGGGAACTGGCGAGTCCCCAAAGCAAAGCAGAGTATTGCTAGCAAACGAGAAAATACATGCTGGATGGGCCAAGCCAACAGATGTACATACACTGAGATATGGTCAATGACTGCCGGCTCCCAGGGAGAGCTTAGTATCATAAAAACAACCGTCAAACCCATCAACTCCTTACAATGGAAGCATTTTACTAATCTTAATTAACAGTGCTGAAGAGTATACATTCTTGGTCGTATGTTTCAATGTTTCCCACCTTAGATAATTGTTATTATTTAAGATTTCTTTCTACTCTGTCTTTGGTAATAAAAGAGGGAGGAAATTGCCACATTTGTTTATAATTTAAAAAGTCATTGCCCTGCAAGACATATAAGTTCATGCTCCAAAAGGTCAAGAGTTCATGAAAACATATTCCACTTTACACATATGATGAAAGTTCAAGGTAGTGCCAGATTCTAGGGCACTCAGAGCTGATTAAGTTGGGATTGGATTTTAAGGAGCATGGCTATTTATGCTTGGGATAAAATAAAGTGCAAAAATAATAACAGGAGGTATATAACAAGCTTTAATAATAGTTACATAAGGCTGGACATACAATATATATTTATGTGCTTTAAATATTAAAAACCCAAAGTAAACACATTACCACTGAGTGGATGGCTTCTGATAACCATTCTCTATAGGTCAGAGCAGAACCACTCCCATTCGTGTCCTAGTCTCCCACGTTAACCAAAGAACCTGCCACACTCTGCTGTGAAGCAGTTCATGGGTTCAAACCACGGTGCCACCAGAGCTGCTTTTAACACACTAAGCCCCTACTTCTTGTCTTGTCTTCATGCAACACAAAAACAAGTCAGAGTCTTTCCTGTTTGATTTTTTTTTATAAGCATCAGGCTTTTCATATGCACTGAACCTTTTGGACCTGTCCCCTTAGCCAGAAACTAAACAGAATGAAGGACCATTGACCTCATTGTGATTAATATCTTAAATAAAAAGACTTCAACAAGTAATTTAATCAGAACGTTATTTTCCAGAATGTCATATTCCAATCCCTTGAACCAAAAGAGAAGACTTTTTGTGCACTATTTTCCTACACCTGAAAAAAAAACAGATTATTGTTTTCCACAAAAGGTTTTGCAGTTTAGAAATAGCTTTTGAATCCAATGTCAGGACTGTTGCTAAGCAACAGTGTAAAACAATTCTTAAATGTTGATTCATGTCTAAATTATGAACATATAATGTCAATAATGCTATATTTGGCATTTTTAGAGAGTCAATCCATAGTATTTTCATAGTAAATACTTTCAACAACTCAATTAAATAGGAATTATATCAGTGTCTAAGAGTATCTATTTCTGAGAAAGTGAGCATATGAAATGTGAGACTGAAAACAATATCAAGTTCATTTTTATATCAGTTTTTGCATTGTACTTCTGCTTTTAGCCTTTCAAGACATAGATTTTCTTAAAGTATTCTGGTTTCTTTGTTATAATCTTGGAGGTCTTTCTAGGCTGACTCTCATTTGGGTGACCCATGTCTATGATCTTTCTCTGAAAATGGAGCACTCTACAGACTCTATTTCTGGAAAAATATTAAGACAATTCAAGAAATTGGAATCTGTCTTAAGAATATATATTTCAATTTGGAAAATTACTGCATAAAATGTAATATTTTATTGATCCAACACTAAAACTCCAGTTGTTCATTACTGCTCAGTAATACTCAAGGCTAGATATTTAATTCTTAAGAAAAACACAACACCCATTTTCCATGTAATTTTAAGAATGTTTTCTTTACAAAGAACTAGAGAAAAAGGGGTCCTTGGATTAATTTCTCATGACAATATTACTTTTTCAATAGAATGAAGGCCTAAAGACTACATTATACCCTCTATATTATACTCAAAACGTCAGCTATGCTGTGTGAAATATTTCTTCTTTGTTTGCAGGGACCATTTTCATTCACAAAACCCATGTGGAACAGGACAGAAACAGAAGTTGAAAACACATATGCCTTTGCACAATTCTAAGCTAATGTCCTTCGAAGGTGAGTCCTGTAGACATAAACAAACCTAAAAAGAAAATACAGAAAATCAATGCTAAACTATTAGGTAAGGGGCAAGGGCAGGATTTTGTTTCCCTTTGGAGTTGGAAGTGTAAGGATAAACTAAATAACAAAAGAACTGGGGGAGCCAGAGAGGCCATACTACACGTGAGAAGCATCTAAAGGGCATTTCTTCTTTTGAGTTGTTTCTGTTGCTCTGTGCAGTGTCTCTCCCGTTTCCCACTCCAGTCTCTGTCATAACAAGGTACAGTCAGAACAGCATAACATGCAGTTTTCTCAAAAG
Organism: Nesogale talazaci; assembly: GCA_004026705.1. Classification (NCBI taxonomy): domain Eukaryota; kingdom Metazoa; phylum Chordata; class Mammalia; order Afrosoricida; family Tenrecidae; genus Nesogale; species Nesogale talazaci. The sequence goes on from PVJH01020967.1 coordinate 31,583, forward strand.
TCAAGACTACTATGACACGCCCTCCCAAAGAGTTAGATGATCTCAGCCATGATTCATGCAGTTTGCAGTTCTTTAAAGATGTGATCCCTCTCCATGATGTCACCTGTAGTTAGCAGCACTGATTTGATGGACTACCACTCGTTTTGAATTAAAGGGATTAGAGAGGGATGCCAAGCCCTTATTCAGGTCAGAGCGCTGACCCAATGTGAGGGGGGTCTCCCCGGAGAGTATGCGCATCACCTTTCATCTGAGGAGAGAGAAAGAAACGAGGAGAGAAGAGGGACCTACCACCCTGCAGAAACAAAGCCATGAAGAATACTGTCAAGTGGATCCTGCTTCCCTGTGCTGGTAACCTCCTAGACCCTGTGGACGAATAATGCCAAGAGGTGAGTATATTTCCACGGAACTGATTCTCAGATTCTGAAATGAAACAAGAAACTTTCTCCTAAATTGTCATTCAATAGAAAAAGCCTTCCTTTTGAGCTGGTGCTCTAAATTCGGACTCCTGGCCTCCTAAACTGTGAGAGGGAAGATTTCTGTTTGTTCAAGTCACTGACTTGTGATATTTCTGCTATAGCAGAAAGCTTCAATAAAACTACCCCATTTAGAATGGATTTCATGTCAGAATATTTCCCCCGGGCATGTGGTAAAAGAGAATAAACTTTACTTGTGAGTTATACAGAGTGAAAACCTGTTAAGATAAAAAATAAAAATTAGCCTAAAGGCAAAGCAACCAAAACCACATACCCAAACTCCAAACTCACTCCCATTGAGTCAGTTCTAATCATAGAAGAGCCCCATGGGTTCACAGACTATCACTCGTTTTGAGACTAAAAAGCCACCTCTTCTCCCCCTGGAACAGCTGGTTGGTGATTTACAACTAGTGATCTTGTGGTTAGCAGCAGCCCAACGGCCCAGCGTGTAACTGTGACCCCAGCAGGGCTCCTACATAACTCCCCAAGCCCCTGCACATTCACACAATGCTTAGGGGAATGGCTTAGGTTGCCGCGGATCATAGAGTTGAAGGCGTGAGCCTATTTTAAAATAATCTTAAAGTAGAAGGCTCCATCATACTGTAGACTCCAGACTCCAGACTCCAGACATACTGCCTCATTAATATCATAGAGTTTGGTGTTTTGAATTATTCCATATGTAAAGCTTGTTGAAATGTAGACTTTAGATAATTAGGAAGAAAGATAATTTGTCACATCACATCTTAAGTATAAAAATCAAGATTATGTTATTGTAAGACACATTTGCCCTTTGCGCATCTTTGAGTTCTGGATTACTGATGGGTTAATCAAATCAAATCAATCAAAATTCATAATTCTCTAATTATATTAAACTAAGTCACAGGCAGTTCACCATTTATACGATTAATTTAAGTTCCGGTTGCTTGCTAAGAAATGGAGCTCTGAGCTGCTGCACACAGTTAATGCTTTCAGTTTTGACATGCAATATTACAAGTACACCACGGGGCACCGTGGAAGAAAGGCCTGGCAATCTTCATTAAGCAATCCACCATCAAGCCCAGTTTTATTCTAGTACACATGTGATCACCATGCACTGCAGTCTCCTTGATGGCAGCTAGATTTTGCTTGCTTTTTCATTACAAAATATAAACTGCTTTATGTAGTATTTTGTGACAAAAAATAAGAAGATTATGCTTATGATAAAAGCATCAGTATGCAAGAAATAACAGATACTTGTTTAAACTATTCAACAAGACAAAAGCAGCATCCTTCAGGATATTTTTCTCTGGCTGTTGTCCAGATCAAATGTTTTAGGCTCTCTCATTGTGAAAGCAAAATGATACAGCAAAGATTATTTTTATTCACAATCCTTTTGCCAATGGAAACACATTCAAAAATGAAGGTAAATTGTAAGGAGAAATAATTAAGTGAAACATCTTGTCAGCATACTAAGGGAGTAGTCACACCTTCATAAATTACACACCATTAACTATGTTGTCTAGCAACCAAATCATGTGAGAAAAATGTGGCAGTTTTGAGCATTTTTGCAAATGTGACTAATTATGAGGTAGATTTTTTCCTAAAGCAAATTTTCTACCACATCTCAGGGTATGTTTTTGAAAAGAATTTCAATGTAAACTGTATTTATAAAATGAAACCTTCCACTTGGCTCATTTTCATTGCACACTTATTGTGACTCTTGGAAACGTTCCCCAATACAATGTGTTCCTAAGCAACTGGAACAAAAGACCTATATGCATTTAATTTTGTAGAGCAGTGTGAAGATGCCCAGTGATATTGTCCTTGAGTTGATGCCATGAAAAAGGATGCATGCTCTTACTTGGGCATATTTATTGGATATGGTTAAAATTTTTGAGGATAACCTCAGTGGGACTACATTTAGCCTGTGTAGGCAGGGAATAGGCATTTCTTCATGAGGATTTTTTTGGGGGGTATCACTGCCCTCTGGGAGTAGGAGGCCCAGCCTTTGCTCCTGTGGAGCTGCTGCTAGAATTGAACCTCCATTCCCAGTGGGCTGCAGTCCCACACACAATTACTACGCCACCAGGGCTCAGCCCAGATTTCCATAATTTTTAAATGACCATTTCTATGGGAGCAATTCAGATTCAAATAGTTTAAGTCAGTGAACAAATGGGGACCTGACGTATGGTGTAAACTTGAACCCAACTTGAATGTCATTTTTAAAGATGGTTTAAAAAAATTCTCATTCTACGTACAATTTTGAATCTTAGACAGTGTTTATTCATTTATTTATTAGTTGGTGGTCATACCAAGAAAATAGGAAGCTAATCTTAATGTCTTGGTGATTTCAAATGAAAATATCTGCAATACTTTTAATATGTTCAATTCACATTGTGTTCTTCTACAAACTATCTATACAGGATCAAACTGACAACTGCAACTGCAAAGATTAAATATGAGGAAATGTCCAAATGGAAAGGACACAGTGTTTTCAACTACACTTATCTGAATTTGCCAAACTGAAAATTAAATTTTACAGAATGCCCTGTCATGCCTACAATTGAGTCTTTGAGCTAATGGAGCTATCAAAACAATCCAATTACAATTTTCTGTAGAAAAAGAGACTGTCATTCAGTGAAAATAGTCAGCATTCTGAGATCCCCAATCATTGTTGCTGGAGGGCAGGGGAAAAATCCATCCCCAGAAGATCCACTCACCAACAGAATAAAGTATCCAGAATTATTCCCTTCAATCAGTATAATTCCTGTTTCTTTTATTCATTAAAAATAAAAAGTGTTATTGAGAGTCTACTCAGTATTTGATTCTGTACTGGAGGAAGGAGATGAGACAATCGACATGACAAACAGACAAATTGTCCCCCCCCCCCCCCCCCCCCCCGGATATGATATTCAATCAGAGAAATTCCAACAGTGACTGAATAAATGGATAAACAAATAAACAAATGAGGATAATGAGCTGTAGAAAATAAACAAAAGAAAGATGGATCAGGAATGATGGGTTGGGGACACTGAGAAACAGCTTATCATAGACAAGTTGCTCAAAAAAGACTTCCTTCTTCAAAAAGACTATTAAGCCAATTGAAATAAATAGAAACAGCCAGGCATTTAAATATCTAAGGGAATTGTTTCTGTGAAAAAGGTGAGGTAATTGCAAAAGCCTGAAGAGGAACGTGTTTTGTTCATTTGAATCATGGCAAGCCCAGGGATACATCATCAAGCTGTTTTTTCCAAGGCACTTCTTTGTTGATTTGAACCCCCAAATGTTAAGTTGTCATTTAGCACTTAATCATCTGCACCACTCAGGGATTCCAGAAGACTTAAAGGAAAGACAATGATCTTATTGGTCCCAGACAGGGAAGAGAAGAGTTATGAAAGCTAGGATCAGTGGAGTAGGCAGGTGTCTGAGTGTGAGAAACGTGTCTGTTCTTAACGCCCTCAAGTGGGTTCCTGCACCTGCCACCCTATGTACTGCAGAGTGAAACACTCCTTGGTGCATCCTCTGTGACAACCATCTCATTGAGGGCCTTCTTCCTTTTCCTATATTTCTCAAAATATCCTTTTCTAGGACTGATCTTTCCTGACAATAAGACCAAAATATGTGCAAAGAAGTCTTGCCATCCTGCACTCTTAGGCTGTTCTTCTTTCAAGAGAGTTGTGTTTATTCTTTTGGCACTCCATGGTCCTTTCAATATTCTTTGCTAACACAATTCAATGCCCCACTTCCACATGTATATGAAACATCATGGCATGGGTGAAGTATACCTTAGTCCTCAAATAGACACTCTTGCTTTCCCACACTTTAAAGGAGTCATGTGCAGCCTATTTTACTCAGTGCAATGCTTCCTTTCATCTCTTGATTGTTGCTTTCCTGGATATTGATTATACACCAAAGCAAGATGGAATCATTGAAAACTTCTATCTTTTCTTTGTTTTTTAGGAGTTAACTATTAGACCAACTTTTTAGGATTTTGGTTTTCTTTTTATTATTTAATAAATAATTTTATTGGTGACTCACATATAACAATCTATATATCCATTATAGTAAGCAAACATATGCAATTATTGGCATCAACAATTTCTAAACATTATTATTCTTCTTGAACTCTCAAATATCAACTCCTCTTTCTCCATTCTTTCTCCTCCCTCCCTGTGAAACACTTAATTTATTATTACTTATACATATCTTATACCATCCATTCTATTCCTTCTCCTACTATCCTGGTATTCATTCCCCACAAGGGGGATTATTCCACCTTTACTGTTATCCAGTCCCCCTTTCACCACTTCCTCCCTCTTCCCTTCCCCTAACTTCCTGGAATCACTACTCCCTCCCATTATTGTTTCTGAGGAGTTTTGTTTATTCTGAGTTCCTTATATCGAGAACTCTCATGTGTGTTGCTGTATGTACACCAGTCAAGTGAGATTTGTAAAGTAGAACCAAGATAATAACAGTGGGCGTGAGAAAGGATTAAAAAAACTAGAGGACTGTTGTGTTCACCTACCCCATGTACAAATTTTCTCTCCATGCAGTACCTTTGCACAGGAGCATCCAATTATCTATGGATGACCCCTCGCCATCCTAATGAGATTATTTATTTTTTTATTTCCGATGCCAATTTTCAATGATACCTCATGATAACACATGCTGGTGTGCATCTTCCTCATATACTTTGTTGCTTCTCAGCTAGATGGATGCTTGTCTAATAAGATCTCAGAAGCTATATCTTTTAATAGCCAGGCACTATCTGTCTTCTTCACTATATCTGCTTATGCATGTTTGTCTTCAGCAATTTTGTCTGGGAGTTGGGCATTGCCCTGTATCACACTGTTAGTGTTCTGTGTTGAGGGAATACTTAAGTAAAGGCCAAGAGTCCATGTAAGACCTTAAGGCATTGCCTTACAAATATATGTACATAGTCCAATACACCTATTTTAATGTGTTAATATATTGGCACATGCACATGACTATGTTTATATCTCTACAAATTGTACTTTCCTCTACCTCTTTGTACCTTCCTCCTGCTCCACTATAATGTTCACCCCTTGTTTGCCTCTGAGTAATTCCTCTTGGCTAGATTACAGCTGCTCCAACACCTCCAGGAACTCTACACCCCTCTCACCATTGATTTTACATCCCTTGTTGTTTCCCTGTCCATGGCATGATTTGCTCACCACTACCTTCCACCTGCCTTCTCCTCCCCCAAGTGCCCTTGGAACTGTAGGCCTTCTTGCTTTCTCCTAGGGCTTGCTGGTCATGCCTGTCCCACCTACATAAGAATACACTAATAAGAAAAGAGAGAGATTGAAGAATCAAATGGCATTCTGATTTTGGTTGTCTTTACATTGAGTTCTAATTCATACTGAAGACAATTCATCATCTTCACCAGCCTGTCCATATCCTCCTCATTTTCAGCAAGCATAGTTGTGTCATCTGCACATTTCAGGCTGTTTTAGTCATCCTCATAGGGTTACTAAGAATCAGAATTGACTTGATGGCCACGAATATGAGGAGAATTGATAATACAAAATGTAGAGTTTTATAAATTCAGTGCAAAGCTTTTGCAGGGGCAGGAGCCTTAGTTACATTGTTAATGTTTAAAAACTCAACTGCTGGAAGACGTGGCAATCACCTTCAGTAAAAATTATAGATATAGCAAAGAAAACACTGTGAAGAAACTCTGCTCTATTACAGGAGGTCATTATGAGTGAAAAACCAACTACATGGAACCTAGCAACAACAATGCCCATTATGCAATGGACATGTGATAAAGTGGGTCTCCTCATGACAGTATAATCTTTTGTCATTTTGACTAAGCTTAAATTACATGAATCATATTTACAATTAAAGAATAAGGCTATCCTATAGAGTTTCCAAGTCCATAAATCTTTAGAGAAGCAATTTGCCATATCCTTTTCCTATGGAACAGCTGGTGGATTCAAACTGAAAACCTTGTCATTAAGAGTCAATCACTCTACTACCATGTCCGGGGCTCCCTGAAAAAAATCATAAATAGTGCATATTATAATAGAACAATAACCTTTACATAGAAACAAATTGAATTCAAAATCACTATATTACATGCAAAAAGATTAACAACAATATCAACTGATTTCTGGATTTGATTTTTTTTAATTCTCAATTTAAGAAAGGCTGTTTGCCCCAGAATTGAATGAAAGGTTGCTCTTGAACTTGTGTGTCTCTGCCCCCCACCCCCACTTGCCCCCATAATCCATGCCTGGGTGGTAGAGCAACAAATGCATTCCATATCATATTTACTACTTTATAAATGCCCAGATGTAGAAGGAGATCAAATTATTTTTCCAGAAAGTAAAATCTCATAGGAGTAGTCTGATATTGGAGAAAATTAGGGATTGGGGAATGCAGTCATATTTAAGAAGTTTTATTCTCATAGACACGACTATCAAATTTCACTTCAGATATTTGTTCTGCAGTATGCTTCCTATAATGTCACAATACAACCAGCATGCAATGCTAACTTCAAAACCACTGATGGTTACATGTCTTGGAATAGGACAGGTTAAAGACTCCCATGAATCTTTATAATCTTTAAGTCTCAGATATGACCTTTCAATGTAATTAGGATCTTGTTAGTTGGGGGAACCTAACTTGGATTATTGATTTGTGAATTACTTGTTTATTACTTTGGTCTAGAAAGGACTTCTAGGAAAATATATAATAAAAGATATGTAGCATACAAGGAAAATTTAAAATTTTCAAAAAAAAACTAAGAAAAATAAGGCAAGGAGAAAATAAGCATGGGGAAATAAAACAGAGTAAGTGTGAGCTTAACAGAAAAGATCATGCCATGAGCTTTCATGGAGGATTCACAGATTGGTGCCAAGCCCTCTTGGAGGTCTTCTGATGCATAATCCTTAGTGTCCTAAGATAAGAAAACCTAGCTTTCAAGTATAGCAGGCAAAATCTCTTCCTGCTTCCAAGGCAGAAAAAATTGTATCTTGTGGGACTACCTAAAAGAATTTCTGTAAAATATTGAACAACATTCTCAATAACATTCTTATGGCAAATTTTGAGTTATTTTGAGTAAATTTTGAGTTATTCTTTTAATAAGATGAATGTATCAAGTAGACTAGAGAAACAAATCCATATAAACTCATCTGTGTATAAGAAAAAGTTTCATATAATTGTACAGTAAGAAAGCATCTTAACAGTCTACTCCATAAACCTGATATTAACCCCTTTGTATGGTCTCAATCTATAAAGTCCTCTTTGGACTCATGAAACATATGCAATGATGTTAATGCAGGAAGATCACAGGCCAGTGGATGAGAAATCTTCTGGATCCAGTAGTATTACAAGTAACTCAGTGCTGCCAGGACTGGTTGTATCAGGATAGGTCCATGTGACTTTGGCTCTGGACACTAGCATAATTCCATGTGTCTTGTCAGCTGTGAGGACAGCTGTCTTGTCTCCCAGGGAATGTGCAGAGAGAAGAAGATCTCCTTAAGGGACACTAAGGAAGAAATAGAGGACTTCCCAGATTCTCAAGAGAAGGCCATGCCCACACAGAGGCCTGATTGGCTATGACCCAAGTGACACCCAC